>VDFB02053034.1:0-79159 GCA_007258455.2 Sequoia sempervirens
TTTGTGTAGCACGCCAGACTTTTTAGCGCATTTGGTTGATTTTGTAGCACTTTGGGTAAAGATTGATGTAACACTGTGCGTTTTGATTTTCGTCGATTTGTTTTTGATTCCATTTAGTTTTGTTCTTGACTAAAATATATGGGAAACGATCTCATGATGAGCGAGATCTATTGATTGATATAATTACCCTCATGATAGGTGAGGAATAATTATGCATTTTGAATGATTGAACCCAATTGATAGATGAGAGTTCTGTGATGATTTGATAGGTTGATAGGTAAAAGCACAATGTTTGAAAATTTGATGATCTTTGATATTTTGATTAAAATGTTTTGTTTTGCATGAGTATAGGAGCAGTTGGATGTGATCCAAGTGCGGGAGCAGTTCCCCTGGCCGTTTGATATGATTTCGCGACTGTCTCCTGACGAGAGACAGCATATTGCTGCCTGTGGTTTGGCTACATTGTTGGACATGCCCCATATTAGACTCAATAGGGGTCTATTGACAGCTTTGGCGGAGAGGTGGCATAGTGACCACAACACATTTCATTTACCTACTGGTGAGATGACAGTGACGCCAGAGGATGTATGGCGTATTCTTCGCATACCGTTTGTTGGAGAGATTGTGGTTCACGACTCGGAGGAGGTTGGTGGTGTAGAGGCCATGCAGAGAGTCTTCCAGGATCCTCACATTGCAGGAGAGTGGATCCCATGGATAGATATATATGAGTCATATGCTCCTCTTCCTTCTGTTTTGGCGGGTTTCATTGGTGGATTCCTTTGTCCTGATAAGAGGTCAAAGGGTCTATCGCTTGGATGGGGTCGTGTGCTAGAGGGCCTGGTGGTCCATAGGACGAGATATGCATGGGGCATGTGCATGCTTGCCCAGTTATATCATGATTTGCATTGGGTAGTATATCTCGGCGGCAGTAGTTTATCTGCAGGGGCTACCCTTCTCCAAGTATGGGCTTGGGAGCATATTGCTGTTACGCATCCCGTACCAGTGTTGGCCAGACCAGCGACGAGGCCATATGTATTTCGATATAGAGGCAGGCCTACCCAACATATGATGGGTAAGCTTGAGTATTGGAGACAGATCGTTGATGATATAGAGGCAGTGACCTGGCGTCCGTACCTAGACTGTGATGCCTGGGACGACGATGATATTGAGTTGGGGTTCTTGTCCGATTCTATGTATTTGATCTGGAAGAGCCCCAGGGTTTTGGAGCGGTTCCTGTTTCGTCGTGTGTACAGACAGTATGGTATTGTGCAGTGCATGCCATTGGGTGTAGCACATTATGGACGGCGACGAATTGATGTTCCTGATTGGGGTCCCAGCTTGCCTTACGGGGCACTTGTTGAGGGTTACCGTGCTCTACAGCCATCAGCATGGGATGTTCGGCGGGATATTGTCGAGGCGCCTATTACTCCTGAGTATGGAGAGTATCTGGCTCTACATCCTCCTCCACGGATCACTATTCCAGATGAGCCAGCACCTATACCAGCGGCAGCACCAGCAGTAGCACCAACAGCACTAGCAGTAGCACCAGCAGGGGGTGTTCAGGTTGGTCAGAGACGGGGTAGAGAGGAGGATGTTGATGTGGATGTGGAGAGCAGCTCGGAGACCGATAGTGATGAGAGCTCTGATAGCAGTGATGATAGCAGTGACGATGATGGCGGAGATGGGAGGGGTCCGAGCGTAGCAGTTTCATCAGAGCCATCCTCCAGTGCGCCTCGTAAGAGGCAGGCTGTTATGTCTTCATCGGCAGATCCCTCAGAGGTGGCAGGCTTACAGGTGCAGGTGCAGACATTGCAGGGTCAACTAGCACAGGTGCAGGGGTTATTAGCTCAGACTCAGGCTCAGACGCAGGCACAGCTAGCCACTGCTCAGACCCAGATTACATCACTGATTAGTGAGAGAGATGGGGCATTACAGGTAGCAGCGACCGCACAGGCTCAGGTGACAGGATTACGAGCACAGTTGTCCACCGCCCAGGCACAGATCACGGCCTTGACTGCAGAGCGGGATACCATTAGACGGACAGCTGAGACAGCACAGGCGACTGCAGAGAGGTTACAGAGAGTGGCAGATGGGACCTCTGTAGCGGATTATATGCGTGAGGCCATGCGAGCCGGTGCTGAGATTGAGTTCTACCGGAGCCGCTACCATGAGCTATGCCCCCCAGAGCAGAGAGTCAGCTATGCACAGTCGCGCTCAGAGAGGACTCGGTCGAGGACAGTGAGCAGAGGTGTGACACAGCCTCTGCCGAGAGATCCGAGAGATCCTGGGACGTCTGGTGGTGGTGCTGATACTGGTGCGAGACCTGCTCCTTCTGGTGGGAGTACTACTTGAGATTATATGTGTACCCATTGAGAGATTGATACAGCCATTTTTGACATGATGTTATTTTCATTATTTTCAGACTTCATTGTATACATGACACTTGATGAGATATATTTGTGCAGCGGTTCGTTTGATTTATGATACGATTTTACATGATTTATGTGATGGATGCATTGATTTTATGATGTATTGATGTGATGGATGTATGGATTTTATGATGTATTGACGTGATGGATGCGAAATGATATTGATGATGTATTTCTTTTCTTAATGAGATGTAATGTATGATAGATAAAATGTGATGGATGATGTATGGAAAATGTAATAAATACAAATGTGATATGTGAATATGTGAAATGAATTGTAAAATGTGATATGTGATAAATGGATGACGAATAAATGAAATGTAAAATGTAATGATGTATGTAAATGAAATGTGATAAATGAATATGTAATATGTGATAAGTGGATGATGAATAATGAGATGTGAATAGAATGATATGCGATGAAATGTGATTTAATTGTAATGATAAATGAGTAGATGATTTTTTATGGATGATGAGATGTAAATGTAAATGAAATGTAATGATGTATGATAGTGTAAAATGAAATGTAATGAAATGGAAGGACTGATGAAATGAAATGGAATGATGTATGTAAATGAAAATGAAATGTAATGATGTATGAAAAATGAGATGGAATGCAAATGAAATGGAATGACTGATGAAATGTAAATGTAAATGAATGTATGTAAATGAAATGTATGATGAATATGTGATGATGTAAGTGTAAATGATGTATGGATAAATGAAATGTAATGATGTATGTAAATGAAAATGAAATGTAATGATGTATGAAAAATGAGATGGAATGCAAATGAAATGGAATGACTGATGAAATGTAAATGTAAATGAATGTATGTAAATGAAATGTATGATGAATATGTGATGATGTAAGTGTAAATGATGTATGGATAAATGAAATGTAATGATGTATGTAAATGAAAAATGAAATGTAATGATGTATGAAAAATGAGATGGAATGCAAATGAAATGGAATGACTGATGAAATGTAAATGTAAATGAATGTATGTAAATGAAAAATGAAATGTAATGATGTATGAAAAATGAGATGAAATGCAAATGAAATGGAATGACTGATGAAATGTAAATGTAAATGAATGTATGTAAATGAAATGTATGATGAATATGTGATGATGTAAGTGTAAATGATGTATGGATAAATGAAATGTAATGATGTATATAAATGAAAATGAAATGTAATGATGTATGAAAAATGAGATGAAATGCAAATGAAATGGAATGACTAATGAAATGTAAATGTAAATGAATGTATGTAAATGAAATGTATGATGAATATGTGATGATGTAAGTGTAAATGATGTATGGATAAATGAATGGTGTAACATAACATGTATATGATGTCATGAAATGCAATTTTATTGTGAATTTATGATGAGATGAAGATATGATCCTATGTGCATGTGTCAAGTATACTCAGTCTTTAGTAAGGAAAGATAACATCATTTGCGATTGAATCATTGGAACTTGTGTCACCAGTACTCTGCAGATGTATTATTATGAATGCAATCTATGCTAACCATGCAAATGTCTATTTTATCAATGCAAATCTAAGTGTCACTTCAATAATCATTTTATTCTGCTTTGTATCATCACTGAGCTTTTAAAAATGTTGAAAGCGAATACAAGCATCAATGATATGAGATAGACCAATGATGACCTGAGTATTTCTTTCATGATTTTTTGATATTGCAAGCGAACACAAGCATCATGGTATAAGATAGACCAATGATGACCTGAGCATTTCTTGCATAAACAAACAAGAATTAATCATTTTCTTAAGTGAATTTGAATGTCATCCATGATACTTGGTAAAGCATTTCCTGCGACAATTCACAAAACAATAATGATTAATTCACAAACAATAAACAAAGAAAAGGTATCATTCTTCTTCCTTACTTCTCTAGTTCAATACATCATTGAGTTGCTCCAAAGAAATGATAATCAAATGATAAAAAGCACAACAATTCAAATTCTACTTAATGTATTTTCAAATCATTATTCAGATTAGATCATCAGTGTTGAGATGTGTGTGCTGATGTGTGCACAATTTTTCCAAACGTTTGACCAAATGATGTGACCTAAAGACCTATCATAGGGGTCTCGGGGACTGATCAAAGATTAGTCTTGCCTACATTATATACGCAGAGACCACGTAGTTCGACTAACACAGACTCCACTTTTGACTGATGTAGACTCTATTTTGATTTTCTGATGTTTTTGGATTTTGGATTTTCTGATGTTTTTGGATTTTGGAATTTCTGATGTTTTTGGATTTTGATGGATTTTCTGATGTTTTTGGATTTTGATTGGGTTGCCACTTGAGGTTGTCGTGTTTGACTGCCCTTCCATGCAAGCTGAAAGTCTACTTGTACCAGATAACATTAGGATGTTTCCCCCAAGCTAGGGTAAAACCTGGTATCCTTGCTATGATATGGATAGTGATAATCTCAAATGATAGATGGAAATGATATGAAAGGAAACAATCGTAACAACACTGTACCCAATAGATAGAGGAGTTTTGGTGAAAATCACAAGTAACGCCTGTTTGCCAGGTTTTCATCACTTGTTTTTATTGTGTCCTCTTTTTTTTTTTTTTGTCATCATGACGCCTGTTTGCCAGGTTTTCATCGAGACAACTTTATTGACCGTTACTTGGATATCCTCAAGTGTAGAATACTTTGAGATGAATCTTTGTTCATGGGCTCCTCAACATGTCTCCTTACGGTGTGGCGATTGATTATGCTCGATCCATAGAAATACGATATGATGACATGGGTCCTATCGGTTAGGTTCAAACTTTCCCTTCTTTTCTCATGCTTGATTTCTAGGGTTTCAGTAGGACCAGAATCCTGGTCTGGGAGACTCTAGGCTTAACCCTATGATTATAGTTCTAGACATCCCCTTTGTTATTAGAACATCAAATGATTGACAACATTTGGCCGACGTTCATGGGTAGCTCTAATTCACGAAGTCTAGAGACCTATAATCTTCATCTGAAATAGGTCCACTGGTGAATTCGAAGGGATGCATTCTACCTCAATAGGTGAGTATTGCTTGATCCATAGACAAAGAGCATGGTGTAGCTCACATTTGGTGTTACATTACTAGTCTGTAAACTAAAGAGCGGGATTTAGGCCCGAGCGATTACCCGCGTCCACTTCATTTACAGGTCTTCTTGAGAATCTTTAGGATTGTTTTTGTTCGAAGCTACGCACGCCCATTGCCCAGGGGTATCACGGGGGTTGGCGTCGTGAATGTGGAACTTTTCACACAGTTCTTGGACGTCTTGGTTTTTGAAAGGCCTGCCATTATCTGTGATGATTGACTAGGGTATCCCATATCTACAAATGAGATAATTAAGAATGAAAGATGATATTTGCTTTCCAGTGATTGTGGTTAAAGGAACTGCCTCCACCCATTTTGTAAAATATTCGGTTGCTGTGATAATGAACTTGTGTCCATTAGATGAAGATGGGTGAATTTTCCCTACTAGGTCTAATCCCCACTGACAGAAAGGCCATGTAGTTGCAAATGGATGCAACTCCTGTGCTGGTGCATGTATAAGATTACCATGGATCTGGCATTTTGAACATCTTTTGACAAACTGATAAGATTCTTGTTCCATGTGTGGCCAGTAATAACCCAAACGAAGGAGTTTCTTGGCTAAAGATAATCCACTTGAATGTGCTCCACAAATTCCTTCATGGACCTCGTGTAAAGCGGAAGCGGATTCGTCATGTTCTAAACAACGTAAAAGAGTACCATCTAGGCCTCGACGGTAAAGGGTGTCGGCAATAATGGTATGTTTGGCGGATTGGCGTATGAAGTTGTGCTTTTGGTTGCGAGAAAGATCTGGTGGTAAGATATTATCTTTCAGATAAGTATAAATGTCTCCATAAATGGAAGATTGGGCACTATCCAAAAGGCTTATGGTTTGGGATTTGGGATTTGAGTATGCAGGATTTGATACTTGTTCTACAATAAATCGATAATGATCTTGCGTTTCAGGCATTTGTAGAAGAGATGCTATTGTGGCCATGGCATCTGCTACTTTGTTCTCTGATCTTGGTATCTGCTCAAATTTGATTTCTATGAAGTATTTTCTTAGGTCATCCACCAGCCTCTTGTACAAAATCAGTGTGTCATCCTTAGTCTGGTAATCATTGTTGACTTGGTAGATGATTAACTGGGAGTCTCCATACACCTGTAGTTCTGTGATTTTCCATTCAATAGCCACTTTAATTCCAAGGATCAAAGCTTCATATTCTACCACATTGTTAGTGCAATGGAAGGTAAGCCTGTATGATCGTGGGATTGTGTGCCCAAGAGGTGTGACAAATAGAATTCCTACCCCTGATCCATGTTGTGTGTAGGATCCATCGAAGTAGAGTTGCCATGGTTGTGTTGTTATATTGAGGATATCTACATCAGGAAATTCCATGGTCATAGGATGACTGCCAGATAATGGAGCTTCTGCTAATTGGTCGGCGATGGCTTGTCCTTTGATAGCTCACCTTTCAACATACTGAATATCAAACTCACTGAGGAGCATGACCCACTTTGCCAACCTTCCTGTTAAAGCTGCTTTGCTCAGTAAATACTTGAGAGGATCAATTTTTGCAATGAGCTTGATAGTGTGAGTGAGCATATAATGTCGCAATTTTTTTTTTTTTTTTATTACTGCTAAGCATGATTTTTCAATGAAGGTGTAGTTTACTTCATGTCCATTGAGTGTCCTGCTGATATAGTATATTGCCTGTTCTTTTCCTTCTTTATCCTCTTGTGCTAGCAAGGCTCCTAAAGAAATATCTGTTGTTGTGATATATAGCAACAATGGCTTGTCTTCGCTGGGTGGTACCAAGATTGGTGGTGTCATCAGATAATGCTTGATTTGATTGAAAGTACTCTCACACTGTTCATCCCATTTAAAAGGCACATTTTTATGCAAAAGGTGGTTGAATGGATGACACCGATCGGCCAGTTGAGAGATGAATCTTCTGATGGACTGTAGTCGACCTTGTAGAGATCTTAATGTATTGATATTCTTAGGAGGTGGCATTTCCATAATGGCTTGGACTTTTGCTGGATCTACTTCAATTCCCTTTGTAGAAACTATGTATCCTAGGAGTTTTGCTGATGTTACTCCAAAGGCACATTTCTTAGGATTCAATCTGACTTTGAATTTTTTCAACCTGTCAAATATTTTGGCCAATATCTCTAGATGTCTTTCCCTGGTGTAGGACTTGGCTAAGATATCATCCACATAGTCCTCCATGAAGGTGTGCATCCTTATCATGGAAGATTGTTGTCACTTAGCTAAGCTGGTATGTAGCTCACGCATTCTTTAACCCAAAGGCATGACATTCCGACCAAAGGTGCCCCATGGACATGTAAATCGCACGTGCTTCTCCACGGTCATGGGAGCTATCTTGATTTGATTGTATCACGAAAATCATCCATGAGTGATAGCATTTGATAGAACATTCAGGATCTACAATCATGTCTATGTTTGTAAGGAAAATCATCACTGGACATGTATTTAAATCGAAAATCGTGCATATTCTAATGGTGTTTATACGGCTTTTAAACGGGGTACAATGTTGGATTATCCATTACGCATAATCAAGTGATCTAAATTAAGATCAAATATCCCAAGTAATTTCTTCAAATCATTTTCACTAATATTACAACATGTGGATGCATTTTTCTACGACCGTTTTCTTGGTTTAGTGCCAGCTGGTAAGGATAAGTGATGCATAATGAGATACGTGTCCAAACTGGCGTAATGGGGAGTATGACCAAGCAAAATTGATGCATAGTTTCTTCAAAGAATTTGGTAAAATCGGCTTTCACGTATGTCATGGATCGCGGCGGTCTTAGTATTCTTACTTTCTGGCACATTGCCAATATTAATAGGCGTAGTAGGGTTATAATCACGATGATCTTTCCTTGGTAATGTTGCGGAGGATGTCAAACCTTCCAATCCTTGCGGGTGCCTCAATGAGGTTTTAAGCCATCCGGATCGTTTACCTTTATTTTTTACTATTTTGGGGATCAGTACCGCCATAGAATGGTTTTCACCATTAGATCCATTTTTTCTTTCATATTTTTATTTGGAAGGCTTGGCATCCTCCTGCCTAAAAGTGTCATTAAAAGAAGTATTGGTAGAACAAGTATCAGATTCCTCACAGCAAAGGTAGTTAATAATGGAGGAGTCATTGTCAAAAATAGGGAGATTGATAGGATGTTGGGGTTCCCATTCGATAAGTTCGGGATGTAGTAAAGGAAATGAATCATTAGATGGGTTGAGGTTGGCGATTGTGAAAGCTCAGATAGAAATGTTGTCCAGGTTGTCGGTGGTTATGTCGAGGCCTACAAAGGTATTTTCTTCCACATCATTTATCTCAATCGATGTCCGTTCATCTTCACTTGAGTCATCGAAATTTTGTGTTTCAAAGACAATAGGATTAAAACTTGAGCTTTGACCCTCCTCGTGATTGGGGGTATACTTTTTGATAATGTCAACCTGAATATCTTCATAGGAAACTTCTGATAAGTTGTCCCACTCATACTCATTTGAATCTGTTTTAGAATTATCTCTTATTTGAAGAATACGCTCCACAGTTTTATTGGTGATTTCTGCTCTTGCTTTTTCTGTGTATCCTAGTCCAGTTTTATCCTTATGTTGGAGCGTAAGACGCTAGATTGGTTCTGTTATGCCTTGTTTCCTTAACCCAAGAGGTCCCTGTCCTGAATATCCCATCTTCTCAAGAATAGTTTTTCCTTTCCCATATTGATTTGTCTCTATGATGTTACTTGTGGAAGCGGGGGCTTCCTCATCCTTATAAAGCCAGTTTAGTATGGCCTTATCTTCTGATTCTTCATCTAAGCTCCCAGCTTTTACAAATCTGCCATCTAATGCTGTTGTAGATTGTTCTGAAGTGTGGGTGTTTGTAGATGGCTGTCCATATGTTTGTAAGGAGGGTAACATTTGTGATAGATGAAATTAGTGTCCAACACCATATTCACTTATTCCTTTGTCACTTATTTGTACTTCCTTGGTGAATTGATGTGAGAGTGGAGCCAATTGTTCTTCAACATTTGAAGAGTTAGATTGTGCCACCCTTATCTCTTGTGATTTTTGTTGTTTTGGAAGCCACTTTGAAATGAAGCTCTGCTGTTGTTCACTATCTGATGTGCCAACTTCTCTATTGTTAGGTATGAATGTATCCTGAGATGTCTTCAATGTATGACAAGCTTGGGTGTCATTGTAGTCAGCTATGATTGTTACCTCCTGTCCATTGATGGGAAATTTCAGGCATTGATGATAGGTAGAAGGTACTGCTTGCATATCATGGATCCAAGGGCGTCCCAATAGTATGTTGTATGTCAGTTCCCTATCTAAGACTTGGCAAACCACTTTTTGGACAATAGGCCCAACTTGTATGGGTAATATGATCAATCCTTTAGAGGACCTTTCTTCTTCATCATATGCTTTGATTGTGATTTTTCTTCTTGTATCAATGGCTTCATCTGAGTATCCTAGTGCACGAATCAGCTTTAAGGTACAAATATTTAAACCAACCCCTCCATCTATCAGGACACGCTTTACACGATGTTTATGGATAAGGACTTCAATGTGAAGGGCGGAATTGTGCGGATGGGTGAGTGATATATCATCATGTTCGGAAAATGAAAGGCAATGAGGTGCGGATAGATGTCCCACCATAGCTTGGAATTGACACACATCTAGATTGTTAGGTACCGTAGTTGATACAAGAGCTTGTTCAAGAACCTCTTTGTGTGAGGGGGAAATCTTCAAAAGTTCCAAGATTGATATTTGTGCCGGTATTTTCTGCAATTGATCGATGAGATTATATTGATTGGAGGGAGGATCCACTGATGGGGATGATATTGATGCTCCTTTCAATATAACTTTGGATTATGCCCTTGTTGTGGCATTAACTAGTTGGTACTCTTGTTTCCCTTTGAGTGTGACTACATTGATTTGGTTTTCGGATTTGTCCATATGTTGTACCAAATTGGTAGATGTAATGTCGTTGTTCTGATTGATTTGATTGCATAACTCTTCATCCTCTTTGGCAGCAAAAAAACAAAGGATTGTTGCGTCATAAATATAACCAACGTTCTTACCTTTGGTGTTTGTGGAAGAAGATTCTCCCTTCTGATAATTGGGTAGAGGATTTTTGAATGTTGTATGATCTTTGTTTGTTTGAGGGCCTTCTACGAATACTTTCTTTTGATCTATGAGGTCTTGTACCGCATGTTTTAATTACCAACAATTTTCAGTCATGTGACCTTTATTTTGATGATAGTGACAGTAATGTAAGTCATTCCACCATGATGGTTTGACTTGAGGGTCCCAATTTCTAGCCTCTTGTACTTGAATGAGTTTTTCATTTAAAAGTTCTTTGAGGACTGATTCCAATGATTGTCCTAACGGTGTGAATTTTCTTTTATTGGAGGATCGTTGGAATGATTGGGTTTTCGTTTCTCCACTGTTATGATTATTTCCTTGATCACTACTTTGTTTGACATTAAAACCATTGTTTTGTTTGTTTGTAGTAGTTGGTGTCAAGGTGAATACTGGTTTAGGTGTATGTGTATCGATCATGGTATCAATATTCTTGTTCTTTTGCCAAAATCTTGGCTTTTCGTTGTTGTTGTTAGAGGAATGGTTATTGTTTGAACCTTCAGTGAAATGTTTGATTGTTCCTCTTTTGATTAGAGCCTCTTCGATTTTGAGCCCCTTTTCGATAACTTGTTCAAATGTGGATGGACATTGTAAGTCCAATCTATAATTCATGTCTTCTACTAAGTTATCAATGAACATCTCTATCTTCTCCTCTTCAGGAATAGATCTAGGGTATTTAGCAAATAGCCTTCTCCATCGTTGGAGAAAGGAAAGAAATTTTTCGCCCTTTGCTTGTTTGGTGTTGTAAAGTTCTTTTAAGGTTACCCCATGTTGGATGTTGAATGAGAAGTGTGTTATGAACCTATTGATTAGTTCTTCAAAGGATTGAATCCCAGGTTCTAATTTAGAAAACCACTCCATGCAAGTGTTCCCTAAGCTCCTTGGAAATAATCGTAGTAGGTAAGAGTCCTCGTGTGAGAACTCTATGCTCATGGCTCGAAATTCTCGTACGTGATCAAATGGATCGGTTCTTCCATTATACTTGTTGTATGTTGGGTACTCACAATACCTTGGAAATGGTATCATGTTAATGCTTGAGTCAAATGGATAAGGGCAAATGTCTTGTAATAGATATCTCTTTGTTGGCCCTTGTTGGATATTTTGAAATTGTAATTGCAATTGTTGGATTTGTCTTGTCAAAGCATCTATTTGATTTGGATTTTCTATACTAGTTGAGTTAGGTGTGGCTGTTTCCTTGAGTTGATTGACGTCAAAGTCTTTAGGAAGTTTAGCACCTTTGTCAGCTAATAGGAGAAGATACTTTTCCATGTCTTGCTCTAGCATCTTTTCCATAAATTTATGGAAATGAGGGTCTTGTTGAACTTTCTCGATTTCCTCTACAGTTATTTCTTTCTCATGTGAGTTAATAAGAGGATCAGTGTTGCTATATCATCCCCAAGGGTTTTCTTCAGCCATGGCTGCTATTCTTTCATTTTCTTGTTCTTGTTGTTTTTGATATGTTGCTCGTGTGAAAATAGGCATACAAACGTTTAAAGTTTACTCTAGATTTTGATCTTGGATTTGATTGGATAAGTGCCAAGGTTGTTGTTTTAAAATCTGATTTCGTCTTATCTAGTTTTGTGATGAAAGGATGATAGAATCCTTGATGGGGAAACTTTGACAGAAAAACTCAAATCTTGGTGAAAATGACACTATGCAAGATGCTGCAAAATCTAGGTGTAGAGGTAAATCTTTTTACTTTTGCGTGACTTAAGTGTTCGGGATTGTGAAAAAAATGTTTTGGAACTGATGGAAACCTTGTATTTGATATGGGCAAGCTCACAAAATGTCCTATTAACTCTCTGTTTTTCGGGTTTTATGGCGCGCTAAAACAGATACCAGGCGCGCTGAAACAGAGACTGAGCGCGCTAAAACAGATACTAGGAGCGCTAAAACAGAGACCGGGCGCGCTGAAACAGATACCGGGAGCGCTAAAACAGAGACCGGACGCGCTGAAACAGATACCGGGCGCGCTAAAACAGAGACCGGGCGCGCTGAAACAGATATCGGGCGCGCTAAAACTATGACCTTAAGATTTTTAAGACAGAAAAACTATCTTATTCTGTGAAACTCACTTGGTCTTGTATCATATTGGATGGCTGGTTGTGGAATGTATTCTGGATGAATTCTCTGGCTATGATTGTGGTGTTGTCTAAGAGCTCTTCTTTGGAAATATGTTTGTGAATCTAAGGGAGCTACAGCGTAGTCGTCTGTATAACCTCTAGAGAAATCGTGATACCTATGAATAAAAGTTCTATGTTGGAGTAGAACTTTCCTGCTTTGATACAAAAATCTTTGTTTTCTTAGGAGTTGCTTGTATGCAAGTGTTCTCTTTGGTTTTCGGATTCGTTTGGCAAGAGATCTCTTGACAAACTTGGTGGATACCCAATCTCGAATCATGAGAAATCCACAAGTGTTTTAAGGATTTTGTGATGATCTTATCTGAGTTTGATGATAGAAAACACAGCAATCAAGAATAGAATGGTTGTATTTAAAATCCTAGAATCTTAAACAAGTAGTGTATGTTCTTAAGAATCAATGATTCTTCTTGATTTTCACTGGTTTGATAACAAGATAAGACAACTCAAACAGACTCACTCCTAGAGACAAAAGGTCATCGTTATATACTCGAACGGCCCACAGCTTGGAATTGCGTCGACTCACACAGCCATGTCACCCCCTAGAGGGCGCCCGTGTTTTTGTCTTTTCCAGGTGCGTACTCAGAGTGACGGAAGTGGATACCGGATCCCCTGAGCAAACAGTCCTTGGCAATTATATGGTGAGTGCTTGAGGGTAGATTCTTCCCCGCCCCTGCACCGCCGAGTATTACAATGTTTGGAAACTGACAAGCGTGCTTCTATTTCTAGGTTCTTAGATAGGGTTTCCGTTCGGAGCGGCAAATGGATAAACTCCCTCGAGAGACCTCCCAATCTTTAAAACAAAGATTTTGGGGATGGTTATCCTGCGCACTTCCGTTGAAAGAGGGTTTCCCCAAATTCACATAAATTTTAAAGTGAGTTGGAATACCATGGCTTTTGGCTGTCCCCACTCAGGTCGTTCCCGTAGGGTGAGTACTTTTTCCCACTACGGCAGGCCTGTCTAAAGGTTTTAAGAAAGCATAAAATTGCATAAAGTAAATGGTGAGTCTGGTATTCTGATGCACCCAGTCAAGGGGAGAGCATAAACCTATCACCCAATCACAGCAAAATGTTGTTCTTTTTAAACCCAAAAGACAAATGATTTACTTCTAATGGAGATATTGCTCCATGACAAGCAAGATGTTCAATTTTAAAACCTCAAAAAGAAGTGTGATGTTTCTATCATAGGATTGGTAAATTTTACTCCATTTCTATCCTATGATTGGTAAATTTTAACCATTTCTATCCTAGGATTGGTAAATTTTATTGTTTCTATCCTAGGATTGGTAAATTTTAACCAAATAGAAAAGACAGAAATAAAAACTGGCCGCGGACGCGTCGGATCCAGATGAAAGAAATGCTTTTAAAGAAGAAAAAGTGGCGCGCTGGAATAGAAACCAGGCACGCTGTAACAGTAACCGTGCGCGCTGGAACAGAAACCCAGCGCGCTGGAACAGTAACCGAGCGCGCTGTAACAGGAACCCGGCGCGCTAAAACAGAATCCCGGCGCGCTGCAAAAACTCTCGATCCCGCGAAAACTTTCATGCCGATACCTGTACGACAAGATTTTCAAAAAGTTAGCAAAATACGGGGTATTGCCCCACGGTGGGCGCCAAATTGTAAGCTGTAGAATGGGGGAAACAAGCTAAACTATGCATCTACACTTCTAAATAAGATAATTGCATCTAAAACTTAATAAATTTAAACTAATTTAAACTAGAAAGCTTCAGAAATCTATCCTATTGCTCTCTAACTCTAAAGACTTCTCTAATTTACTTAGCTCTCAGATTTGTAAGCTAATAAAACCATTAAAGTGACACTTAGAGAACGAGAAATGAATTATTCTACTCTAATATGCTCTAAATGTGCAAATTCTATTCTAATGGCAGCCATGACTGCAAATGCTGGATGCTAGATGAATGTTGGATGAATGTTCGATGAATGTTCGATGATTTGGATGCTTGAATGCTTTGGAAACCTGCAGAGTAAGATTGCATAAATTGGATCCTTTTTGTGTAGCCCAAGAGCTGTATTTATAGCTTTCACGGCAGCACAATTGCACAGGAAACTGGGATGAGGGGCTGTGATTTCCTCTGGAGAATCCAAAGGCATGGGATGAGAAGAAAGAGCTGATCATGGAGAATGGTTTCTCCCCATGAAAACACCAGGCAAGATAAGAGGGAAGGTGGGTGGAAGGTTGTTGAGAGAACTTCCTGCAAATTTTCCCTGAAGCATTTCTCGTGAATGGCAGTGCCATTAATTTGATTAGTGAGAAATAAATATTTATTGGTGAGGGAATAGTGCAAACTTTATGCAATAAATTTAAATAATTTTAATTTATTTAAATTTAGCAAAAATGAGGAATAAATAATTTAATAAATCAAACTATAGGGTTTGGTTTTATTAAATTAAAGGAGAGTGATAATTAAATAAAAGATTTTTGACAATCTTTATTTAATTAAGAGGAAATGTGAAATTAAATAACACAAATTATTTAAATTGTGTATTCAATTTTAAGATAGAAGAAATAATGATAATAATTAAATAAAACAAAGTTTTTAATTTTGTTTATTTAATTAAGAGAGAATTAATGTGATAAAAATGATAATAATTAAATAAAACAAAGTTTTTAATTTTGTTTATTTAATTAGGAGAGAAAAATAGAAGAATTAATAAATGAACTTAATATAAATAAATATTTCTATTTATTTACTAAGTAGAAGAATTTAAGATTAATTAATCAAATAAGTCGTATTCAATTAATTAGATTCTCCAGACCATTTTTAGGTGTCTACAATATAAGGGTAGAATCACAAACTTGTGTCACACTTTATAAAGGAATCAAATGACACAAGGAAAAAGTTTCAACTTCGACTTCATAAAAGTGGCCTTTATGTTTTGAATTTCAAAATGATGTAAACTAATGAAATGTAGAACTTTTGATGACGTTTATACATGTAATTTTTAAAAGATTTTAAAAATTGGTTTCATATATTTTTTATAAATTTAAGAGAAGAATTTTAATTGCTGAGAATTCCAGTAAAAAGTGAGGTTGATGGGACGTCACAAAAAAAGGAGCAAACAATTTTTTCCCCTAATTTTTCACCCCAAATAGCTAACTTCAATATCTAGTGCATGGAAAATAAATTAATTTTTGATGAATATCTTATTTGTAATAATATTTTGAAGTGAAACTTCACCAAAACGTCATAATTTTCATGGGATGCCAACTTTTTTCTATTTTTTTAATTTAAAAAAAATAAAATAACCATTTTGAAGAGGATTTTCTCCTCTAGTGCACCAAGTATTTTTTTATTTTTTTTGGATATGCTTTGATATATATATTTTAATTTATAATCAACCTCATCTCTAATTATAAAAACCTACTTACAATAATTTTTTTTTAAATCATAATAAAACTAATCAATGTATCAATTTTTATAGATTCTAGACTTTGAGCTCTACAAGAGGATATTTTTATATTTTCATGAAATTGCCTCTAGTTGGAGAAATTCAGATTTGAAGTTGAAGGTTTTTGAATTTTCCCCAAAAGAGGGGTTAAGCTGCCACATAGGCAACCACATACATGATTATGATCGAAAGAGTTTCGATCAAGACCTTACATGTAAATTGAGGATCATTCCAAATTTTTAAAGGAAAAATCTTGATTTTATAATTTTGGGTGAAAGTGTTTCACTTGAAACTATATGTGCCACATATAGGCCACATGATTTTAAGCAAAATTATTTCACTTGAAACAGTTTAGGGAAAAATTGTTTTTCCTGAAACTATTTAGGACAAAACTATTTCACTTGAAACTATTTAGTTGGCCAAAAGTGTGACACATGTTTGTGCTTTTACTCATAAGGTGTGCAAAAGTTTGTGATATCAAGGATGAACAATAAACTAGTTTCTTTTTTGATTTATTCCCATTCTATTCTGACTAATGTTATTTAAGTTACCAAAAAAAAATTAATGAGAATGACGCAGACATGGCTACACTTGGTGAAAATTTTAAAACAAATATTAATGCAATAAGTTATTCAATGTGAACACCTTACCCTTGATGATTGAAAAGATAGTGTTCATGTGGATGCATATGAAATACTATCCCTTGGTGCAATAATTATAGTCTTCCTCATGTAGAATGTGCTTTTATTTGGTCACAAAAAAATGTTGTAATGATCTAGAAGAAGATATGTGTCATAGTTCTGGTTTTAATAGTACATATTATACATTAGATTGCCAAAGTGAGAATCAAATAAAGATGTAATAGGAATTTGGTTCTTCACTTAAGGAGTCTCAATATAATGTTTTTGTGCTATTGATAGGAATTGTAGTTTCATTCATACTTGTGATTCATATATTGAAGAGTTCATTAACGCACATGAAAGTGAAGTATGCTAGCTTGTTATCCAGGGTCTTGATGAGGATGTTGCTAATTATGAGGCTTTCCTTATTGAAGGTGTTCCTTCAAATATTGTGGATAATGGTATACTTGAATTGGAGTCTTTTGTGCATATCCAACATAATAATAATGATGGTGTTGAGTAGCAAAACATATTGGAACAAGAAGATCAACTTTTTGCTTAACTTGATAGTATGCATGAGCTAGATGCATTCCAATTTGGAGTGCAAGATGATTTCCTTCTTTGTGTTTAGGAGGGTTGTGGTTAGGTATAAGTTTATTTTCCATGTGAATTAGATAAATTTTATTTTTTATTCCATTAAAATAAGGAGGTCAACAAGTATGAAAACAATGCACTCATGTTTGAGGGAGATTTAATTTTTTCCATGAGTTTCATTTCTTTTGATGTTGATCTAGTTTTTTAAGTTTCACCCTTATTTTTGTGTGTATACATGATGAATCATGCATAGGTCCAACACTTATTATATATGGTTTCCTTGTAGCAACAAATCTTATGGTTAATTAGCTCTTCACTTCTTTTGTAGTGTTCATAAGTTTTTGATGGGACCAAAAACCCAGTACAAAATGGTTTTGAAGGGATCTGCAACCCCATCAAAGCAAGGAAAGTTGCAATAAAGATAAAACACATACAATCAATAGCCCAACAGTAGCTGCAAAAAGATGAAACATGACTACATCAGTTGCACATTCAAACAAGCAAGGACCAGGAGCCTTTTACAACCTAGTTTTAATAAGGACTAGAAACCCATAGAAACGTAAAGAACTCGCCTGCATCTTCCAAGCATCAGCATACCAACTGCTTATGGGAAACAACACAGAGCCAAAAGAAATCTTTAACTTAATGGTGTAGAACACCATCATACCCATAGTAAAAAAACTCACGCAAATCCAACACACCCATCTCAGAAGGGTAGTTGGACACCACAAACAACCATAGGATCCCAAAACTCATCATACCACAGCCTCCCACCATGAAAGGGAAGGCAGTAGAAAAACAAAAAAAACCCAATAACCCAACAACACAAGCTCACCTGGTACCAGGAGACCAACTCAACCTCCACCTCTAAAGGAGAGAGCTCCCCTCTACTAGAGAGGATACCACAACCAACTAATTTGCCGCAGCCAATAAACTCCAACCCCCTCAACCTCCACCTCCATAGGAGAAGCGACCACCTCAATAGGATCAACAGCCAAGGGAACCAGAGACCTTCACCATCCAAGTCCACCTCAAGAGGAAAGGAACCCACCTCCATGGGGTCTAAGGAGAAAACCAGTACAACAGCCAAAAAAGCAACGGTAGCATCCTTCAGAAACCTCTGAACTAGGAAAAAGTTGTGGACAAAAATATTAAAACCAAAAAATAGCCACAGACGAAGGTTGAAATACAATTGGGGATTTAGGAAAAGCATGCAAAGAAGCCCAGCCAAAAGCCACAAACCAGAACCAAAATTAAATTGGGAATGAGAACACCCAACTAAAAGAACACCTTCAAAAAATAGAGCAACACAACAGCATAAAGGAAAGCCAAAAAGGGGAAAACCCACACGAAAAATCACCAGCAACAGGAACCCCCTCCCAAGAAGGGACAACACACCTGACAAATCCATAAGGAGAATCAACAAAAGCATCTCCACCCAAAGATAAGAGAAGCATCCACAAGAAACAACCAAGAGAAAGCCGCCATAAACAGCTGCTAAAGCAACAAGCCACGAACCACTAGGAAAGCCAGTGACCCAACAAAACAAAGGAGGGTCTGACCACTAAAAGAGCAGCACCAAGCAAGGAATAACAAACCTGAGAGTTGCACGAGCCATCCATGAAGGAAGAAGGAAGATCCAGTCAGCAAGAAAGACCCACTTCATCGATGCCTTAGGGAATATTGGATTCATGTGCATAGAAAACTCCAAACAAGAGCTCCCCACACAAATGTCACCCAACAAAATGAAGCTCAAGAACAGGGTAGGGACTAACCCAACCGACCAAAGCCACCCAACCACATAGGAAGAGAGGGAAATGATAGAGAAGTCAGTCCACAGATAACTCCCATCTACCATAGTCCTCAAGGAATCATCCTCAAAGGCCATTGTGACCAAAGGAAAAGAAGATAGAAGCTCCTCCACCAAAGGTAGAGAAGCCCTGAAGATCTCGCCAAACAACAACCAAATAGCTGCAGAGGGAAAGAAAGGAGACACCACAGCAACAGGAGACTGCAACACCTCTATCGCCCACAAATCTGCATCAAGATCATCTTCTGCTTCACCACCATCGACAGAGGAATTCAAATTTCCTCCCCCTGCACTTCCCGCCCGCTCTTGCTCTCACCATTTTCTATTATTTTTGGGGTTTCAAAATGAGTAGTGTTCATAAGTTGATGCATATGGATAAAAGGATTTATTTATTTTATTTGGGTGGTGAATATAAATTGTTTGAGGGAGATCAACCTCTTCAATATGATTTTCTTTGATAGAGGCTAGTAATTTTGGTATTTTTTCCATGGCCCCTTGCCATGGGTCTTCATGTAGGGTCTATTATGTAATTATGTTAGTAATTTTTACTTACAACCATATCTTCAAGTTCTTTGTGATTCCATGTAATTGGTTGCAAGTTATTCCTCCCTTGTATATGTTCATGTCTTTATTTTGTGTTGTGTTTTGTGCAGTATATATCATGGTGTGTTTGTACATTCATGATCATGGTTTGATCATTATCCAATGTATCTATCTTGGTCTCCTTATGATCAACTATTTTGGTATACTCCTAGAGATATCTAGATTCTAGCCATGCTTGCAAGAGACACATGTCCCAATCAAATCCTTTTGGGACTCAATATAGTAAGGCCAAATATTGTTTGAATCCCATTACTTTTATTTCCATTTCCCTATTTTTTCTAATCAATTATACTTGATCTTGTAGAAACTTAAAATTGACTAATGCTTCATGTCATCACATCACACTAATCATTCTTCCAATCTTAATTAATCTAATGTCATCTTCTATAGTTAAATGTTTTTTAATTATTTCTAAATTTTCCCTCCACTATTAATTAAATAATTCTGGATTATTTAATTAATTCATATTATCACTTATTCTTCTATGATTAATTGACTAATTATTCTTTTTCTCCTCAATTAATTAAATAAATCATTATTATCTAATTAATCCCCCATCATCTATTTCTCCAATTAAATAATTATTTAATTATTCTCCAATTAATTAATTATCTATTTATCCATTTGCACTTGTATTTAATTATTAATTACCCATTCATTTCCACCTCATTAGCCGATTAACACTTACTTTCAGTCCACTCAATCAATCCAACCAAATCCCACTCACTTCAAGTTCACTGATCCAGGGAGGGAAGAAGGTAAGCCCTTATGCAACTAGAGACTTAGTTTCCCCCTTCGAGAGTGGAGCCATGCATTTTTGGTCTTCTACGATATTTTATTGATGAGCCTTTGCTAGTGGGACACACCTTTTATACTAGTTAGGTGGTACTTCTTGGAGTGTCTTATTTGTTCAAACCAGTGATACCACTCAATCTGTCACCTTGAAATGTCAACAACTATCATGTCTACTGTGTGATATGTTTTTC
This sequence comes from Sequoia sempervirens, assembly GCA_007258455.2. Classification (NCBI taxonomy): domain Eukaryota; kingdom Viridiplantae; phylum Streptophyta; class Pinopsida; order Cupressales; family Cupressaceae; genus Sequoia; species Sequoia sempervirens. The sequence goes on from VDFB02053034.1 coordinate 20,825, forward strand.
TTGCCAAATTTGCTAAAAACACTCAAATTAGACTAAAATTACTTAGAATCATGTAATTAAACCTCAAAAATCACACTTATCTATTTTGTCATGCAATTCTTTATCGTTCTATGTAACTGTTTGTCATAGAAAACTCATTTTTAGTTCAAAGCAGTGCATCTATTACTAGTTTGGTGCAATTTTCCTAGAGTGGCACAATTGCAACTTACATTGGTGCAATTGTAGCTTGCATTAGCATGATTGTAATTCTCATTGGTGTAATTGTGGCTTACTATGGCAAAATTACAACACAAAGTGGTGCAATTGTCTTAGATTGTCACACAACTAATTTTGCTTTGAAAAATGAATTGTCATCCATTTGTCCCTAGAATAATGTAGTTGAATCTTTGATTGTCATAATTTTCCTTTACAGTGGCACAATTGCTCTATACATCAGCATAATTATTCTATCATTTAGATTACTTGTTGTAACCAAATCTTAAAATCCTACAAAAAGACTTATAGAAAGAAAAACTAATACCTATTAGCATACACAAATACAAACCTAAGATTTGATCATCCACCACATCCATTTTCCATTCTTCACGTACCTAGGTTTTGTTTGCTTAAGTTAAAACTATGACACATCCATAACTACCAATTTTTTTTTCCAAATCTGATCCACTAAATTTTCCTAGATCTCATGATTATCTCATCTCTAGTTAGTTTACTTAGAGTTCTATCTTCTCTACATAAAAGATCAAATTAGCTTATCCACGGTTAGATTAACTTAGGAGAATTAACTACTTCTAAGTTAACCTATTCCAAAATCTGTTGGTTTTGAACTCACAAGTCTAGTTTAAAATTCAATATATACTCATAAAAATTCCATTTATACAATCCAAAGATCTAGATACACTTTTTATTTTTTTCTATTCTATCATTCCAATCTCCTAACAACCCATCCAAGTCAAAAGTTCATAAATGTTTTATATGTTAGTGGAAACAAGGTCACAAAACAAGAAGAAAATGCAATGCCAACAAGAGTTTGACATGATACCCACAAACTTAGATCCTTTCCTTTGAACACCAGGAGAATTCACAAACATGTTTCTTGAAAGAGGTTTTGAAACATCACCCCCACTAAGTCATAGACATAGTCCCAATATTGGTGGATTAGTAAATTATCTAAAACTTGAGGATTTTTCTAAAGCCCAACATGATCTTAACACAATGGACCTAGTAGACTCAATTATAGCAAGCAATCGTGACCAATATTTCTTATTACTCATGTATGTGCTGAAAACTAAAAAAGCTGATTTAAAACTATAAATCCAAAATCAAAATTTCAACATAAAATCAATGAAGCCTCTCTTAAATTAAACAACATGCAAAAATGTAAACTAAACAATGCAAAACCAAAACACATGCATTCAAAAGAAAACTAACTCCATTGTTCTCCTATTCACCAAGATCTTGATTTTTGCATTTGGTGCTCTGAGATTTTCACAAGCACAAGTGCAACAAGAGGCTATGATGAATGGACGAAAGGATTGTATGATCAAAATTCAATGTGCATTTTGGTGAGAAGAGAGGGTTTATATAGATTTCCTCACACGGTGGATTCAAGTTGCGAGAGAAATGTGGGATTAAAGAGTGCAATGGATAAATTAACAATTATCCCATATTCTTTAATCAAGTGCAATTGATTGAAATGAAAGAAATAAATAAGATGATTTATGATAGGGTGGAGGCTTAGGAATTTGGATTAAAAGTGATTTTATGAATGATTTAATGGATTTATACATGAAAATGTAAATGATTTAAAATATGCAATGGATATAAGATTAATGTAAATTAATGTATGGATATTATTATGCATGAATAAAGTGTGTATGAAATGGATGAATCATGAATAAATGATTATGCAAATGGATAATGCTTATATTATGTTAATGATTTAAGCGAATTGATGAATGAATAGAAGAAAGTATTAAATGAATTAATTAAACAAATAATAATATCCATTTAATTAATAGATGAAAAATAGGACGATTGTGAGGACAAATTTTGAGTGTCTACATTTTGCCCCTCTTTGAGACAATGTAGCCTCAAATAAAAATAATTGATTAACTGGTACATGCCCCAAGGACATCGTGGTAAGGATGATGATAAGTATAATATCCCCCCCCGAGAGATTGATCAAAAAAGTTGTGATAGGAATAATCTCTCAATAGATCATGAGGATAAAATTTGATAATTTATATTGCATGAGTGATTAAGCAAAGATGCACATTTGATGAAAATGCACAACTAATAGGTGTAACTAAAAAATTGATGGAAATGCTTGTTGATGGTGTTTTCTGCACAGCAACAACTCAGACAGAAAATGATATTCTATCTCTCTTGAAAGATAATCTTCAACAATGAATTGTTGAAAATCACCCCAAGGTCTCTCAGGTGTCAGGTCATGACAATGCATAAACAACTCAGATAATATGTGAAAATGCTGGTAATCACAAGGGGCCTTACAAATGAACAATGCTGGAAGTGAATTTTCATCAGATGCAACAATATGGTGATGCTTTCAACCCTAAAACTAACCCGGATTCAAAATAAACAGCAAAAGAGATAAGGGTTTAGAGAGATTCTATTCTATTCTAACTCCTAAGATTAACAATGCAAATGATAAAACACTAGAAATGGACCAATCCCAACGAAACCAATCTCTGCTTGACCAAGATTAATCTGCAATCTTACAGAAACAGTGCAATCTTCTAAGGTTTTAAAGATTTTCAGATCATGAACATTCACCCAAGACAACCCAATTGCAGCTGAAAGGAATAAATCTCCACAATTGAACCAAGCACAATGAATATAAAGGTCTAGGCTAACTTTACAAATAAACTAACAATCAACTAGCTGCAAAAAGTATGGACAAGGGATTGCTGCAAACACTTCAAACATTAAATCATAAACATCATTGAATCGGATTTAAATCTAAATCTAACAACCTTGAACAATTTGAAAGATAGAACCATAAGAACCATGCAAAATAAGTCAACACAAAAGAGATCACCAGAGAATCACAATGTCTGCAATTGTATTGAATCGCCAAATTTCAGCAACAATTCATGTGTTCTGTTACATCACTTGCTCAGAAATTGACTAACTTCTACCTCTGTTCTACCGCTAAATTCGCTCTCTATCAAATCTTCTCCTAATCTTTTCCTCCCTCCTTACAAATGAGGCAAAAATGCCATTTATAGAGAACTCCCAAACATGTCGGCCTAATTAGATTTTACAACAATAACTGGCCCCAAAACAGGTCGGCCAGGAGAATTTCAAAATAGGACAAGATTTGCATTAAATGCATGAATATTATCCATGTCGGCCCACGATCTCCAGCAAGATCAGATTCACATGTTTTCCAGAAAGTCCTCCAGCTGTAGACAGTTTTGGCACGGATTCTTAGGCAGGTCCCACTTTGAAAATTTAAATTGAACATTTCTAGATTTCCCCCTTTGGCACGAATCCATATGCAAGTCCCCCTTTTAATATTTGTTTAGTCCTGAAAAACAGATATCATCATTAATAGCCCACATGTTCAAATTAAATTTGAATAAAATTTTGACCTTTTCTAAAAAACTTACATTTTTATAAGGAAACTTTCCATTTTCAGAATTTTTTCCATTTTTGGAAATTTTTATTTTCAATTTTTTATCTCAAGAAATTTTCATTTTAGGATCATTTTTTAAAAAATTCCATTTTTGGAAAAATAATCATTTCCGGAAAAATTTCCATTTTAGGAAACCAGACCAAGGGGAAAATCTAGGAAAATCCAGGTCAGGCGGACTCCAAACCAGAATCCGGAAAAAACCAGCCGGACAGGATTCTACCGAATAAGGCAAAAATTTCAACAATAGATCATCAAAACGAACCAAGAATACGCGAAACATCGTGTAATATATCAAATTAAGCATGGGGTGTTGAGCATTTATCATCAAATTCATCAATTTAATCCAGTATTTCAATTTGCACAAAGCCTGGCAAAAAATCCAGAAAAATCCGGGTGGACCGGATTTCTGTGGATGGCATAAAATTTCGGACTTTGGCACATACCCGGAAAATTGAAGAAATCCGGGAAAATCCGGGTCAGGCATAAATTCTCGAACGCAGGCAAAAACCCGGACTTCACTCGGATCCGGAATTTTCATGGAAATCGGGAAAATTCAGAAGGACCGGAAAATCCCGGACTAGACTAAAAACTCGGATTTTTGCATAGAGCCGGACTTTGAACAGAATCCGGGAAAATTCGGATGGACCGGAAAATCCCGGATTGGGGTAAAATCCCAGATTTTGCTCAGAACTTAGTTTTTTCAAAGGGGAACCTGGGGAAATCACTTAGGCAAGCAAGATGAACATCTAAGGACCTCCAAAGGCAACCAAATCAATAAAATTAAGAGGCCAAAAGACACCAAAACCCAGAGCAAAAAGAGGGTCCCGGCTTTCAGTGGGGCGTGTGTGCAAAACTGCACAACAATGCTCAATATAGCCAAGTTGATAAGCTGATTAATCTAATTGAGATTGATACTAGCGCAAAAAAATGATTGATTAATAGATTGAGTGATCAGGGAGCATTGGAGTCCCATGCTAGAAAGCAAGTTGATTGATTTGATATTTGGATTGAAAGGAAAGTATCAGTTAGATAAACTGATTAATTAATCTTATGAGATAAGGAGCATGAAGACAAAATGAAATGATGAAGGAAATGGATGATGAAAGAAATCATAGATGAAAAAAGAGATATGAAGGAAATGAAGGTGATGAAGCTTCTTGTGGTTTACAAAGTGATTTATCATCATAGAGAAATAAAATATGACAAATGGACAAAAAACACCATGGTATGACATAGACCAAGGTGTGCAAGGTCATCCATCTATAAAAGAGACAGTCACATACAAGGAATGTCCTAACTCATACTTGAAAAGTTTCCCCAGTCTTTTTGTCAATACAAACCACAAACAACAATCAAATAAAAGATGAGTCATGAGATATCATCGCTCCTCTAAATCCTTCGTGGGAAATCCTCGAGGTGGCTAGTAACATGACCAAAGAAAATCCAAAAATAAGACAAAATAGACCAGCAAGGTCAACAACTATTAAGATTGTTTGCCAATAAGTGTTTGACAGTGTGTTAAGGGACAAAGTGAGTGACGAGTGGACTATTTTGACAAGGCCTAGTTTAAGGAGAAGAAACATGTCGTATAAGACGTCAAGTCTAGTTTCGATCATGCAACTACCTGTATAAGGAAAATGACAAAGTATGATAGTGACAAAGTCTAGTTTTAGGAAGGACACATCTTGTATAAGACCATTGGTTGTGATCGATTTGACTAGTTTGATTGATTTGAAAAATGACCGATTTGACTTGGAGACTTGTTGGATTGCTTGTCATGTTGATTTAGGATTTGTATTTGAAGTTCAGATGATTATGTCACATCTAAGTTGATAGTGTCTGATTTATTTTGGTTGACCTGACGAACCCTAAAGGATTGGCCTAGGGGGCCTTGGGGGCTCATCGACAGATGGTCTTGCCTATGTAGCAATGCGCATAGACCTCGTAGTTCGACATGACCCTTGACTTTGTTTCAATGACAAAGGAACGAATCATGATTTTATTTGACAACACCTAAAGGACTAACCTAATGCGGCACATCGACAGACGACCTTGCCTATGTCCAGTTGCAGAGGCAACGTAGTTCGACAATGACAAAGACTGACATGACTGCTTTAACTCTATTTTTGGGATTTTTTGAAAGTTATCTAAAAGTTTTTGGGTTTTGACATGTTTTAATTTTTTTGGGGGATTTTGAAATTTTATGACTTTTTTGGATTTTCAAATGTTTTGATTTTTTTGTCTTTTTGGAATGTTTTGATTTTTTTGTCTTTTTGAGGTTTTGATACTCAATGACAAGTGTAGAATCCAATGAAGCCCAGTGTTAGGAAATTTCCCCCAGTCAGGTATAAGATGAACCAATAGGGATGGGATGGGACAGGGGTTTATTATGGATGAAAGATGAAGGAGAAAAGGGCAGAAGATGTCAACCGCTTGGAAGTCATCATAGAGATGACAAGGCTTGATGATGGATGTCAAATGGGAGATGATGGAAGGTAAAGGCGTTAGTATGAATTAGGGTGGAAGACCGAATAGAGTGATAGTGGATGACGGAGCAAAGACTGACTACACATGGTGCCTATTTACCAGGTTTTCACCATGGTACTTATCCAAAACGCCATTGACGTGGTTTTCACTATTGGACAAAAAAATTCTCTTTACTATTTTTATGATTTTTTTGTTGTCACCAAGACACCTGTTTGCCAGGTTTTCATCAAGGTAATGATTTTTTTTTAAAAAAATCACAACTTTTTCTCATTTTTTTGTATTTTTTCAAGACCTTTTTCTCATTTTTTGGTATTTTTTCAAGACCTTTTTCTCATTTTTTTGTATTTTTGGACTTTTCTCATGTTTTTCTATTTTTTTTTTTTTTTTTTTTGTATTTTTTTAGGACCTTTTCTCATTTTTTTGTATTTTTTCAAGACCTTTTCTCATTTTTTGTAATTTTTTTAGGACTTTTTCTCATGTTTTTGTATTTTTTTAGGACTTTTTCTCAATTTCTTGTATTTTTCAATTTTAGCTTGGCTCTCTGTAGCTAGGTATAAAACTTGCGCAAGTGCAAGTTGTTGATGGGCTTAGACAAAGGTTCTCCTTTAGGCGTAGACAACTGATAAGTGCCAAAACCAAAGGATGTTGTTATGACATATGGACCTAGCCCGTTAGGCTCAAATTTATCAGGTTTCTCACATTCTGCTTGATTTTTTAGATTATGCATCAACACTAAGTCACCAATGTCAAAACATCTAACCAAAACCCTTTTGTTGTAGTTGTGACAAAGATGATTCTGGTAAGCCTGTAGATGAGTCAATTCCTTTTGTGTACATTCATTGAGCAACTCTAATTCATGCAGTCGGGATATACGGTATTCCTCATCGTCAATGAGCTTTCCATGGAGACCTGTAGGGAGGGGACTTCAACCGCTATAGGAAGGATAGCCTCCATACCAAAGACTAGGATGAATGGAGTGGCACCGGTGGGTGTGTGAATTCTTGTGAGATACGCCCATAGGGCGGGGTTAAGTTGAATGTGCTAGTCATGACCAATGTCATTGACAGTCTTTTTAAGAATTTTGATTATGGTCTTATTGGACGCCTCGGCTTGGTCATTACCTTGTAGGTAATATGGCATGGGAAAGTGATGTTGGATGTAGAACTTCTCACATAACTCATGGACATCCTAATTTTTGAAGGGGCGACCATTATTAGTGATGATGGATTTTGGGACACCATACTGGCATATGATATAATTGAGGATGAACTTGGAGATTTGTTTACTAGTTATGTATGTCATGGGAATGGCTTCAATCCATTTTGTGAAATATTCAGTTGCGGTGATAATGAATTTGTGGCCATTAGATGAGGTGGGATTAATTTTTCCTATGAGGTCGAGTCCCCATTGGGCGAAGGGCCATGGCGAAGTGATTGGTTGTAGCTCTTGTGCATGTGTGTGGATGAGGTCACTGTGTATTTGGCATTGTCAACATTTCTTCACAAAGTGATGGGCATCTTGTTCCATTGTAGGCTAGTAATATCCCAGTCGCATGATCTTTTTAGCTAGAGTCAGACCACTAGAATGGGCTCCGCATATACCTTCATGTACTTCACTTAAGGTAGTTTGTGCTTCGTTAGTGTTGAGACATCTGAGTAAGGTATTTTCTAAGCCACATCTATATAGGGTATCACTGATGATGGTGTAGCAAGCGACTTTGTGAAGGAATGAATTGCATTGGTTACTAGATAGGTTAGGGGGTAATGTTTGGGAATGCAAATAGTCATAAATGGTTTGATACCATCAAGAATTGGAACCAAAGAGTTCACACACCATCTCAGATTCAAGAACATCAAAGGTAGGGACCAACAACTGTTCAACTAAGAACTCGTACTGTGACATATTGTTGGGAATGTCCAAGAGAGATCCAATGGTGACCATGACGTCAACTTCTTTGTTCTGAATCCATGGGATCTAGCAAAAGGTGATATCTACAAAATATAGTTTAAAACTATCAACCATTTTTTTGTATGGGGTCAATTTCTCATCTTTAGTGTCATAGTCATCATTGACTTGTTAGATGACCAATTGTGAATCACCAAAGACTTGCAAAATTTTAATTTTCCATTTTATAGCCATGCACAATCCTGTTAGTAAGGCCTCATATTCTGCAATGTTGTTTGTACACGAGAAGGCTATTCTGAAGGATTTAGGAATAATATCATCTTGAGGGGTGAAAAATATTATTCCTGCACCTGATCCATGACTAGGTAATGAGCCATCAAAGTATAACTTCCATGTTGTGCCAGTGTCTACTACAAATATTGACTCATCCGAGAAATCAAAAATCAAAGGGTGATCAGCTTTTATGGGTGCGTCAACAATTTAGTATGTGATAACCTATCCTTTTATTGATTTCCATTCCACAAATTATATGTCATACTCACTGAGTATCATGACCCACTAAGCCAATTGTCATATCAATGTTGCCTTGTTGAGTAGGTATTTGAGAGGATCTATCTTAGCCACTAGTCTTGTTTGATGGTTTAGCATGTAATGTCTTAGTTTCTAAGCGACAAAACCCACAATGAGACAAGCATGTTCAATAGGGCTATAGTTGAGTTCATACCCAACCAATGTGTGGCTAATGTATTAGATCTCCCATTTTTTCTTGTCATGATCATTTTGTGAAAGCAATTCCCTCAGTACAGAAGTAGTAGCTGATATGTAAAGGATTAGAGGATTACCATCTATTGGTGGCATCAAAATAGGAGGCATCAAGAGGTACTCTTTAATCTGTTGAAAGGTTGCCTCACACTTGTCTATCCATATAAAAGGAACTCCCTTGTGTTAAAAATACTAAAAAGGATGACATTTATCGACAAGTTGTGCAATGAAGCATCTGAAGGACTGAAGTTAGCCTTGCAATGTCCTGAGTTGACTGATTCCTATTGGGGAAGGCATATCTAATAAAGCTTTTACTTTTGTTGGGTCCACTTCAATGCCTCTACGAGAAACTATGTATCCTAAGAGCTTTCTTGATGTCACATCGAAGATACTTTTTTTAGGATTTAGACAGACTTTATATTCTTCAAACCTTTTGAAAATTTTGTCCAGGACTCTCAAATGATCACCACATTTCAAGGATTTCACCAAAAGGTCATCAACATAGTCTTCCATCAATGTGTGCATGAGATTATTAAATATGGTGGTCATAGCTCTTTGATAGGTTGTGCTTGTATTTTGAAGTCTGAAGGGCATGGCATTCCAACAATATGTACCCCATGGGAAAGTGAATTCTATCTTATGTTGATCTTCAGAAGTGATGATTCTGATTATACCCCAAGAAGCCATCCATGAGGGACAACATCTCATAGCCTGTCGTTAGATCTACTATGATGTCTATATTAAGACGTGGGAAGTTGTCCTTTGGACATGATTTGTTCAACTCATAGAAATTTGTGCAAATATGAATTTTTCCATTCAGTTTTTTTACTAGTACAAGGTTTGAGATCCAGTCTGCATAGTCAATAGGTCTTATGAAACCAACATCCACTAATTTCTTGAGTTCAACTTTCACCAATAGAGCTATCTGAGGATGCATTTTTCTAACCTTTTGTTTGATAGGATTTGAATTTGGAAGCAACAATAAATGATGCAAGACCAATGTAGGGTCCAACCCAGGCATGTCAGCATAAGACCATGCAAAATTGACTTGACATTCTGTGACAAAGTCTTGAAATTCTAGCTTTTCTTCTCCTATCAGGGATGTTGTAAAGAGAACAATCTTAGGATTCTCTGTCATACCAATATTGAATTCTATTACTTCTATAAGATTTAGCTATGGAGATAGCCACCCAAGATCTAAAGGCCTGTGGAAAGCACAAAATACTCAGAAGATCAATATGACAAGAATAAATTGTATTCCTATCGATGAATGCAAAATGAACCAATGTAGATGTGTGTACAATGTAGTAGAGACCCCTTGGTTATATAGCCAGGGTGATATGCAATATTTCATGGGATTATGACAAGTGTCTTAATCATATGACATGAGACAACTTGACACAACTACCTAGGTCACATGTAGTAGTTGTCAAAAGATAAGATAACAACTAGTGACAACTAACATATTCTAGAAATAATCTTAGGACCTAAGTAAACTTAACATGTGAATATGTCCACTAAGTCCCTAGTAAGTGGAATAACTAGGTACAAGACATTTATTCACACCAACAACTTCTTCGATCAGTATCGGGGATCTCTCTTGATTAACAAGGATAAAGTCCAACCCTCCATCTTTGGGTGCCTCAAAGAGGTTTTTTCCCTTGGATACATCCTTTATTTTTTACTTTTTCTTGGTCAGAAGGTGCCTTGCAGTTTTCACCTAAAGACCATTCATTATTTTATTTTTATCATTTTTTCAACTAGAGGGTAGGACAATCTCACCAAAGTATGCCACAACATCAAGATCTATAGTGAAACCAACCTTATGGTCCCCGTGTGGTATGCCTTCTCATAGTCCCATGAACTCAACAATGGCTTCATCATTTTCAAATATGTCCAAGGTGGGTGGATCTTGTTGGTCCCAATCGACTAATTACAGATAAATGAGGGGAATTCCATCATCGGTGTTACTGAAGGATGGGGAAGCAGTGGATAGGGTAAAGACGGATGTATTATCGAGGTCCCAAAAGGATTCTATCCATGCTCTTTCATTTGTGGTCTTTGGTGGGTTAGGTTTGTGAAAGGAATCAACATGGATATTAATATCCATGAGGTTGGTGTGTATCAAACTCATGAAAGACATAGTTGAGCTTATAGTCACTAGTGGTACAAGAATCCTACTCATATACATTAGAGTCAGTGTCGCTATAATAGATGTCAGTAGGATTTTTAGATGTCTCAACGTCTTTCAAAACACTCACATCCTTATTTGAAAGTGCCTTAGTACTTGAAGCACCAATCCTAATTGGTACAAATCCTAGCCCTGAATTATTTGGTTGTTTAAGAGGCATCAAGGGTTCTCTCATTCCATTTTATGTATCCCAAGTCCACTGATTCCATCATAACCCTTTTGTTTCATGAGTTCAAATCCTTTACCATATTTTTTTGTTGGTAACGTCTTTAGATCTTCCTCATCTTTGTAAATCCAATGTGAAATATAATCAATATCTTCTTTGTTTAACTTTCCCTAGCTTGTGAAGGTGGTGGTGGGGGGAATTTTAATGAAAACTTTAGGTTTCATCTTATAGATGGGATTTCCACAGGACTTTGGATACTTTGGTAACTTAGTGATGCAGTAGGAAGTGTTCATTTGATACTCCTCACACCCCTTGTCCTAGATCTAAATCTTGGGATCAACAGATGGAATGGTGGGCGTGGAAGATTTAGTTAGAGTGGATGGGTCAATGTAATTGGATGTAGTGGATGTTGTAGCTTCATGGTTTATAGGAACTTGATTTTCAGGGACCCCTCTCAAATTGGTGCAATATTAAAGGGGGTCAAGATCGCTAATGATTGTGATTTCAATGTCATTATAAGGAAACTTCAGACATTGATGGTATGTGGATGGGACGGATTTCATCACGTGGATCCATGGTCAATCAAGGATTAGGTTGTATGGTAATTCAAGATCCAAGACTTGTAATGTGGTATCTAGTAATGCAGGTCCAATCTTGATAGGCAGTGTGATAATTCCCTCAGAAGAATGTTCTTCATCATCATAGGCTTTGATGGCAATGCTCTTAGTTGTATCCACACATGCTTCAAAGAGGCCCAGTGCCTTCACTAGTTTTAAAGTGCAAATGTTCAATTCATCTCTGCCATCTACTAGGACTAGTCTGACCTTATGTTTGTTGATAAATACCTCAAGGTGTAATGGGTTGTTATGGTTTGACTTGGATGTAGAGTAATATTTATCAGAAAAAGAGACATGGTGGGAATTGGCCAAATATCCAACCATGCCTTCAAATTGATTGATGTCTAGGTCAGTAGGGACAAAGGTTTCTTTTAGAGCCTTATCAATGATAGCTTTGTGTTTAGGTGATATGCGCAAAAGATCAAGGATGGAAATCTGTGCGGGTGTCTTTCCCAATTGGTCAACAAGATTGTATTGGGATTTAGATTATGGATGCTTTAGAGAAGGACTAGATATGGTAACCTGATGGAACTTTTAAAATCTTGTAGGATTCTCAGGAAAATCATACTTGGATCATGATTTTCTAATGTTTTGTACCCTAGGTTGGGCCATTTTTTTTGGTTTGCAAGCCTTAAATTCATGAACATTATACTCCAAAACCCTCCATTGTTATAATTTCGTGGTGACCTATTCCTATGAATTGTCGGTTATGTAAGTCATAACCTAAGCCCTCAAACACGTCAAGTTATTGAACCCTTTAATTAGGACAAATAGTCACCATGCATTTCCTCTCGCGCCAAACTTTTCTTAAGTTGAGCGAACAATGTTTAAATTTTTTTAAGTCAGCACCCTTAAAGGTCTTATCATCATTGGCCTAGTTATGGCCCATTTTATGACTAATGATAAGTGTGTGCAGGGACAGGAGCCATCAAATTTAAGGATCCAATCCCCACCACCCATTGCACACCATGTGGGCTTTAATGAAGAGTCATCCTGAAGCATGCGAGGTCTGTGAGATGTTAACATGTGTGCTTGATGAATAGAACCTAACCATTGTATCAACGCCTGATAACTGATGGCGATGAAATCGACGGCTGTAATGATGGACTGCGATGTAATCCCTACCACTCATCGCACACCTTGCAATACATGATTAATGCCTACCTAACAAGTTGTGAGGTGTGTGAAATGGTGACATGTAATGCTCTCAACCGCAGTGTGAAGCAAAATGGATCTCGTGGGATAAGTGACTTGGCGCCCAATTAGATCTTTCTTATTGGCCAAAAGGTGACGAGTTGTGGTTTTGGGTTTTCAAACCTGATTTGATTGTATCTAGGCCACTTAACTGTCCATATCACTCATAGATCAATGACGTATATTCAAAATCAAAAACGCACGCATGTGATAGCCATTTATGTTCTGCAACCATTGAAGCATTAATGGTGTGCTCTCCTCAGAAATGATCGAATCAAGTCCTTGTGCATGCGAGGAATTAATTCTCATCCATTATGCAGAGTGATTTACAAATCTCCAAGTACTTGGGTTGTTAACGGTGAAGAGATTGGTGCCAACCATTAATTAATCCCTTGAGCATGTGACACCAACATGGATGAGAAAACATCATCAAAATTTCTCAATAAATACGGATGAAGTGGTTGTCACTCTCACCACTGTATTCAGTATTTGGCATCCTTCTAAGTTTACAAAGCGAGGAGTTCTCAATTTTGAGCTTGAGAGATTATTGGGCATTGAAGATGAGTAATTTTTTCAAGTAAGAGGTACCTGTAAGGAGGTCATCCAGACTCAACACACAAAAGTTTCCTAGCGATGCTTTTGGGTACGATACGAATGAACGTGCTCTAATTGTAGAAGAGAAATCCCCTGTCAAAAGGCCCATGAGTGTAACTTCTAAGTGTAGCAGGAGGCTACAATACCAAGGAATTGTTGTTCAAAAGACGGGGGAGAAGGGTAAGGAACTTGCATAGTTTTCCCCTAGAGCTTGCAGGAAGGTTAGATATGGACGTGGTTCCTTTGGATGGAATAATTCACCAATTGATGTCATTGATAGCCCATCAGAGAGTGCTACAGAGACAGACTCTGGTTATATGCAATATCTCATGACGCTCAACCAAACCGAGGTCCATGGAGTGGAGGTGTTATCTATTCCTCTATTGGCTATCAAGACTCCAAGCGGATGTGATGGTTTTGTTCCTGGAAAGGATAGGGACAAGGAAGGAGTAGAATTTTCTTCTCCTTCTCTTGCAACAACATGAAGTGGGCGCATGTATTGTGGGCTAGGTGTTGGTGTTGTTTGTGCCTCTGGTTAATAGAATTTGTGTGTGGGTTCTACAATTTTTGTGTTGTTTGATAAATTATTGTGGTGGTCGCTCTTGTTCTTCGTGGGTGGTACTATCTTTTTTGGGGTTTTCATGTTGATTGTGTAGTTTCTTGGCAACGTGGACATTGGATATGTGGCCTAGCTGGAGGCTAAAGGGAATTTTGGTGTCACTTTTAATTTCCCTTTTTGATGGTGGTTACAGGTTTTTCTTCCCCATTTTCAACATGTGACTGCAGATTCAACATGTGGGGAATTTTGAAATGCAACCCAAATTTGAGCTGAAATGAAATATTTTTTGAAATGTATTTTGCATTTTGAGTCAGAAGCTTGTTTGCTCCCTTGTATTATAAAAGGGATATCATGGCTCATTTGTAGGGGTTATGGTTTTTTGAATCTTTGAGTCCAGTATATACAAAGGGTGGAAATTAGGAAGAATATCAGTGAATATAATAGTTGAATTTTCTTGGCTCTGAGTTATACATATGTAAATCTTAAAATAGTTTTATAGAAATTACTGATATTGAAAAAAATATTATGCATAAAGCATTTACTCTCCTTATGTAAAAAAAATTTCAAAATTTGAATGAAATATCAAGAATATTTTGTTCATCGTCAAATATTTTGTTTGAATGTATGTCCTTGTTTCTGCCTTGGTTCAAATAATCAATTAAATGCTCAAATGAGGTCATGAATTTGTGAGAATTTATAAAGGATTTGGTAAGAAGTAATGCTTTAGGAACAGTGATTTTTCATAATGTAAGGTGTTATGAAAATAGTCTAAAATGTCAAAGTTAAAGAATTTCTATATTACTGATTGTAAGATGTGTGACTCCATTGCCCAATCAATGAGACATTGATCTATTTGTTAAGGTATTTGCAATTTGAAAGAAAATAATAGTATACTAGATCATGGATTCAGGATTAGAACATAAATCACTTAAAATTTGTTTACCATGAGGCATGTACTTGAAGTATTTCCATGTTCCTAGTGAATTAACTGTTATTTGCTTAAAGATTAGCCAACCTTTTCGTGAATTATGTTGTTTACTCCTCATAGGAACTGATTTGTGATTTGATGTGTTATTCACTAAGAAAATCAAATGGAACACAATTAGGAACACCCTCCTAGGTCCCACAGATCCTGAAGTGAAGGAGTGAAAAACTTCAAAGCTTTCACTTATTAAGTTGGCCATTCCTCTTGAGAATTCTTGATTATAGGAGTTGGCTACTATTTAGAGAGTTCTAAGGGTGTATTGGAAAAAACACCAAAAAAATGGCAACTCTGCTGGGGAATTCTCCACTCTCCAAATGCAGATACTTGTATTGTAGAATCAAATGGTGATGTAAATCTAAACATCTTGTTCAGATATTGATAAATTCTTGAACCTAGTAGAAGACTTGATTGTAGCAAAGTTTGAAAGATTTGGAAATGACTTAGTTGTGGAAGACAACCCAGGTCATATTCTATTTCTGAAGAAAATTCATCTGATTTGAAGTTCATTCCTCCATGACAGGAGGTGGCAACTCTGACTAAAGAACCTGATAAAGCTTACATCAAATGTTCAAATATGCATATTTAAAGGTGATGGATAGTCAACTGCTGCAAAATTCTAGGTATTCGCATAGAATTTAAGGAGAATTGATCATGTTTAATGCAAATTATTATAAATTTTCCATGCTTGATTCGTAAATGATTATGTACTAGGTGAATTAGCACTAGATGAGGGAATATTAGAGATAATTTAGCATGCATTTCAAAATGTGAGTTATAAGCATGCAAATATGGTGAGATCTTAGGGAGAATTTGTAGAAATTGTGTACTTTAAAGGCTTAGGATCATAGTTACTAGAGGAATTGATATAGCATTGTGTAGTTGCATAGTAAATTCTTGTAATTCTCTTTTGAGTAAGGATGGATTGTCAAGCTACAACTTCTAGTGTGGATGTAAATCCAACTGTGCATAATGGACAACCTTTGTCACAACAAGGGAATTTTAGTACCAGAGATACAAATCCATTAGCTTTGATAACATTTGTGGTTATCCAAATGTTATGCCACCAAAGGTCAAAGGCAGGATACCAAAGTTCAATGGTGAAAAATCTGAATCAGCAAACAAGCATATGAAAGAACTTGTTGATATGATGGGAGATTATGAAGTAGACTTTGAAGATTTTGTCATGAAATTGTTTGTTCAATCCTTGAGGGGAGATGCAAGATATTTTTTTTCCTATCTGCCAGCTTTCTCCATTCATTCATGGGAAGAACTTAAGGCAGTGTTCATGGAACAATTTGGAGAAAGGGTTGACCCGGTCTTGATTAGACAAAAATTCATGAGTATGAAGAAGGAAGGGGATGAGTCAATTCTTTCTTTCAATATCAATTTTTCAAAAGTAGTGAGCAAGATCTCGACAAGCATAAGACCAAATGATGCAATGTGTTTAATAGTGTATCTGGGTGCATTTGATAAAAGGATGAGTTATCTCTTGAGAGACAAAGAGCCTAACACATTGCATCAAGCATACCAAATGGAAATAGATATTGAAAACAATTTGAAGTGCTCAATGATGAAAGGATTTGCAATGGCTAAGGCTAATAATTCTAATCATTCTCATGCTAGTGCAACTTATGGATCAATTAGTGGAAGTGTGAGCCAAGAGGATAAGCATCCTATCACACCAATTTCCCCATTGTCACATTGTGGGAATTATTCAGAAACTCAAGCTAAAACCTCACAAGAGCAAGGTAAAGCTAATCAAGTATTCCCATCTAAGAGCTTACATGAAATGAAGAGGCATCAAGGGGAATCACCCTATGATTTTTTCTCTAGATTTGTGGACACCTTATTAGAGATACCTAAGGATCTCAGGCTAGATGCCTCCATATGTATTGATATGTTTTGTGACATGTATCAATCAAGATTAAGCACTTTACCGAAGGAATTGAAACCTTACAACTTGAGCCAAGTAGTTGACTAGATAAGGGTTGTAGAGGAGGCTAAGGATGAATACACAAGACAAGTGTCACTTCAAAGTGCTACTAGTAATTTTCATGATGAGGAAAAGAAAAGGTCATTGTTAGCAAATCAAAGGGATGTATCAGAGATTCAACAACTGGTTAATGACTGTTGTCATTTCACAAGTAACATTGAAGGAAATTCTTGCAGCAGTGATGGGGATGAAGATGCAGAGTATGAGGACAAGGAAATATTGCATGATTTTCATCCTTGGGATGTCCTATACCATGAAAAAATACAAAGAATGCAAAGAGGAACCCCACATCCTAATGTAAGCAGTGATGATGATGCACACATCCATGACCAAGGTGATGAAATTGAACTTGGTCGATCCTCTATTGATTACAATTCTTCTTATGATATTGAAGTCGAGTCTCTTGCCTCTAGTAGAGGACATATTGATAGATCTGAAAGAATGCACTTGCTTGGCAGCAAACAATTCTCTTCATGTGAAGAATTCTTTGAATGTGGATCAATAGTTTTGAATACAAATGATGAAAAGGGTGTTGAAAACATCTCTTTTTGCTCCTCAAGTGATTATACTGATTTTGAAAGCACCGGTGATCTTATAGATTGGGATCCTCATGTTGAAAAGGTAGGGGTGTATATGACAACCATGAATATATGGCACAATCCCTTATTTGATGAACCATCACTAGAAGATGAGGTTATAAATAATGAATCCTACTAGTGTAGGAGCAATCCACTCTTTGACGAGGATTCTGATGAGTTGGTGGAAAATATTGTTGGTGAATATCTTGAAGAAAGTACAAACTAGAGCCAAGTTGATATTGAGGTTTGTGGCTCTGCCTTTGAAGGTGTCAAATCTAATTTAACAGTTGATAGGCTCTTCCTTTGAAGGTGTCAAATCTGATTTAACAGCTTATCAGTTGTGTGGAGAATATGGTGGCACAAATGTTGGTAAATTAACTTTCCAATACATGGATGAGAAAATTGTACCTGGAAAACACCAAGAGTGTAATTCAGATTTGTTGATATTTGAATGTGATAATTGCTCACATGGTGAAGAAGTTGAAGAGTATAATGACAGTCTTGAGTACAGTACTATTAAGAGAGATGTAGATTATTATGCTAATTTTCCCATGGTACCTGTTCATGTGCTTGAAAAATTGGTTGCAGTGTCAACCACAAATGTTCCACATGATGATATTTGCACTGACAGAGAAGGAAGCCCATTCTTGGGTGGTCAAATGGTACACCAAGATGAATGCATTGATATAGGAGCAACATCATTGTGTATTGATGAGGAACCATTTGATGATTTTCAGAGCATGTTAGCATTGCATAATTGTTTGCTCCATGTGAAGAGAAATTCAAAGGTGTGGAAAACCAGAGGTATGATGTTAATCAGTATGAAGCTACACTTGAGTTCTTTGCAGATACTCCTTATCTTCTAGATCTTATCATGGAACTACTTTCATCCCATGAGGACAACACTCATGACAAGCAAGCTGGAGGTATGCTTGATTCTGTATTTATCTTCCCTGATCCCATCAAGGATTGGCTAAGTATGAGCCAGAGTGTTTATGAAGGATTACAATTTGATGAACAAATTGAATTTGATGATGTAATTCATGACAATATGGAGTATGAATATTTTATTTTCCCAATTCAATTTGATGAGTCTCTGGGGGAAAAGGCTAATGAATGGGGCAGAATTGCAGTAAGTGGAATAGATGATGCTAGTTGCCTAGAATTACACAATGTACAGGTTGATCCACTACTAGCACGATAGGACAAATTTTTTGACAGAGGAAAGAATCAGTCCTAATTTTTTAGGGGGCCATAGGCCTCCAATTTGAAGATTGAAGCCAATTGTTTAAAAGGGGCATCTAAGAATAAATGGCATTGTATAATTTTGTAAACAATGTACATAGGTTTGGTTTGGTGTGTTTTCTTTTTTTTGTGTTTGCTTGCTTTGTTCGGGCAAGCTCCTGGGTTTTTATGTTTCTACGTTGGTCTGCTTCAACCTAAGATCTGGATTCTCGCTATACCCACTGGGAGTATATGTCCTCGAGCATGAGCCACTGATGGAGCTTTTAAAATCTTGCAAGATTATGAGGAAAATCATACTTGGATCATGATTTTCTAATGTTTTGTAACCTAGGTTGGGCCATTTGTTTTGGTTTGCAAGCCATAAATTCATGAACATCATACTTGAAAACCCTCCATTATTATAATTTTGCAATGACCTATTCCTATCGGTTGTTGGTTATGTAAGTCATAACCTGAGCCCTCAAACACATTGGGTTACTGACCCCTTCAATTAGGACAAATGGTCACCATGCATTTCCTCCCATTCCAAACTTTTCCTAAGTTGTGCGAACAATGTTTAAAAATTTTTAAGTCGACACCCTTAAGGCTCTTATCATCGTTGGCCTAGTTATGGCCCCTTTTATGACTAATTTTAAGTGTGTGCAAGGACAGGAGCTATCAAATTTAAGGATTGAATCCCTGCCGCCCATCACACATTGTGCGGGCTTTAATGAAGATTCATCCTGAAGCGTGTGAGGTTTACGAGATGTTGACATGTGTGCTTGTCGAATAGAACCCAACTTTGTACCAACGCTTGATAACTGATGGCAGTGAAATTGATGGTTGTAATGATGGATTGTGATGTAATCCCTTTCGTTCATCGCACACCTCACGGCACATGATTAATTCCTACCTAACAACTTATGTGGTGTGCGAAATGGTGACATGTAGTGTTCTCAACCGCAGTGCAAAGCAAAACGGATCCCATGGAATGAGTGACTTGGTGCCTAGTCAGATATTTCTTATTGGCCAAAAGGTGATGAGTTGTGGTTCTAGGTTTTCAAACCCGATTTGACCGTATCTAGGCCACTTAATTATCCATCTCACTCATAGATCAATGATTTATATTCAAAATCAACAACGCATGCATATGATAGTGATTTCTATTTTGCAACCATTGAAGCATTAATGGTGTGCTCTCCTCAGAAATGATTGAATCAAGTCCTTGTGTGTGCGAGGAATTAATTCCCATCCATTATACAGAGTGATTTGCAAATCTCCAAGTACTTGGATTGTTAACGGTGAAGAGATTGGTGCCAGCCATTAATTAATCCCTTAAGCGTGTGACACCAACATGGATGAGAAAACATCATCAGAATTGCTTGATAAATATTGTCACTCTCACCACTACATTTAGTATTTAGCATCCTTCTAAGTTTGTGCAGACCAAGGATTTTTCAATTGTGAGCTTGAGAGATTACCAGGCATTGAAGACGAGTAAGTCTGTCAAGTCTGAGGTACCTGTAAGGAGGTCACCCAGACTCAACACACAGAATTTTCTTGGTGATGCTTTTGGGCACGAGACGAATGAATGTGCTCCAATTGCAGAAGAGAAACCCCTATCGAAAGGTTTGTGAGTGTTCCTTCTAGGTGTAGCAGGAGGCTACAATACCAAAGAATTTATGTTGAGAAGACAGAGGAGAAGGGTAAGTAACTTGCACAGTTTTCCCCTGGAGCTTGCAGGAAGGTTAGATATGGACGCGGTTCCTTTGGATGGTAGAATTCACCAATTGATGTCACCGATATCCCATCAGAGAGCGCTATGGAGATAGAATTTGGTTATATGAAATATCTCATGACGCTCAACCAAACCGAGGTCCATGGAGTGGAGGTTTTGTTTGTTCCTCTGTTGGTTGTCAAGACTCCAAGCGGACATGATGGTTTTGTTCCTAGAAAGGACAGGGACGAGGAAGGAGTAGAAGTTTAGTCTCCTTCTCTTGCAACGACACAAAGTGGGCGTGTGTATCATGGGATGGGTGTTGGTGTTGGTCGTGCCTTTGGTTAATAGAATTTATGTGTGGGTTCTACAATTTTTGTGTTTTTTGATAAATTATTGTGGTGGTCACTCTTGTTCTCCGTGGGTGGTACTGTCTTTTTGGGGTTTTCATGTTGATTGTGTAGTTTCTTAGCAACGTGGGCGTTGAATATGTGGCCTAGCTGGAGGCTAAAGGGAATTTTGGTGGCACTTTGCATTTCCCTTTTTGATGGTGGTTACAGGTTTTGCTTCCCCATTTTCAACATGTGACTGTAAATTCAACATGTAGGGAATTTTGAAATGCATCCCAAATTTGAGTTGAAATGAAATATTTTTTGAAATGTAATTTGCATTTTGAGTCAGAAGCTTGTTTGCTCCCTTGCATTATAAAAGGGATATCATGGCTCATTTGCAATGGTTCTAGTTTTTTGAATCTTTGAGTCCAATATGTACAAAGGGTATAAATTAGGAAGAATACAGTGAATAGAACAGTCGAATGTCTTGGCTCTGAGTTATACATATGTAAATCTTAAAATAGTTTCATAGAAATTACTGATATCAAAACAAATCTTATGCATAAAGAATTTACACTCCTTATTTAAATTGTTTTGCAAATTTTGAATGAAATATCAAGAATATTATGTTCATCATCAAATATTTTGTTTGAATGTATGTCCTTGTTTCTGCCTTGGTTCAAATAATCAATTAAATGCTCAAATGAGGTCATGAATTTGTGAGAATTTATAAAGGATCTGGTAAGAAGTAATTCTTTAGGAACAATGAGTTTTCATAATGTAAGGCGTTATGAAAATAGTCCAAAATGTCAGAGTTAAAAAATTTCTATATTACTGATTGTAAGATGTGTGACTCCATTGCCCAATCAATGAGACATTGATCTATTTGTTAAGGTATTTGCAATCTAAAAGAAAATAATAGTATACCAAATCATGGATTCGGGATTAGAACATAAATCACTTAAAATTTGTTTACCATGAGGCATGTACTTGAAGTATTTCCCTGTTCCTAGTGAATTAATGGTTATTTGCTTAAAGATTAGCCAACCTTTTGGTAAATTATGTTGTTTACTCCTCATAGGAACCAATCTGTGATTTGATGTGTTATTCACTAAGAAAATAAAATGGAACACAATTAGGAACACCCTCCTAGGTCCCACAGAGCCTGAAGTGAAGGAGTGAAAACCTTCAAAGCTTTCACTCATTAAGTTGGTCATTCCTCTTGAGAATTCTTTATTATAGGAGTTGGCTACTCTTTAGAGAGTTCTAAGGGTGTACTGGAAAAAACACCAACATAACCTTAGCCCTGCAAGTAGTAACAACACATTCAAGTTGCTTCTTTTAATGGTGATTGTGTTAATATGATTGTCAGCAACTTGGATGTGGTTAATAATTGTGTAGTCAAAAGAGGCATTGGTATAATTGGCATTGTTTTTTGTCTTTTGACCCAAACTGGAGGTTTTTCCATGGTCTTGCAATGGATTCTTGAAAATCATATGGTGTTTATTGGAATTTTGTTCTTGTCCCTCAACTTCTATGTTACTGTTTTCAATTAGGTCTTGAATCATGTTCTTCAACTGATGACATGACAAGGTCTTATGCCCTTTGATGCGATGGTAATCACAAAAGGCATTGTCATCCCACCGAGAGGGTTTGAATTTTCCTAGGTCATATGGTTTGGGTTGTGGGAGTTGTATGATGTTTGATTGTACTAGCTTCTTTAGGACAAATTCAATTGATTCTGGTAAAGGAGTGTATTGTCTTCATGGGTATTTCCTTGGTTTTCTTAGGGGTCCCCGTTCTTGATTATTTTGTATCACATTATTTGTTTGGTTGGAAACATATGGTGTGTTATTGTTTGTGTTGGGTGCTTTGAGAGACAATATGGGACCTATTTTGTTCACAGCTTTCACATTTACGACTCCATCATTTGTTGCATTCTTGTTACGGGAACAAAAATTATTTTTATCATTTGATGTTCCTTGGGCATTTTGTGTTTTGGTATAAGTTTTAATTTCCCCTTTAGCGATAAGGGTTTTCTCAAGTATGGCCCCTTTTTCAACAAGGTCAGTGAATGTGGAACAATAATGGGTTTCTATAGCATACTTTAAGTTTGTGTTCAGGTTTTGTATGAACATGATAATTTTCTATTTTTTTCAGGAATTTCAATAGGACAACAGCTAGCTAAGCTTCTCCATCTCTGGAAGAATGTTATGAAAGCTTCATCCTCTTCTTGTTTTTTTTGACATATGGTAGAAATAGTGGTATCATTTTTGATATTGAAGGAAAAGTGGGTGATAAATTTTTCAACAAATTTGTCCCATGATTGTATGTCTATTGGTAGGTGGGCGAACCATTCTAAAGCATGTCATATGAGACTCTTAGGAAATAGTCTCATTAAGTATGTTTATTCAAAATCAATGTCAATCAAGGCCGTATGAAATTCCCTCACATGCTCGATGGGGTTTCCTCTTCCTTTATATTTTGGTAAATTTGGCATGACATAATTTGGAGGAAGAGGAGGTATGTATAATGTCCTATCAAATGGGCAAGGACATAACTCTTGGGTAGATTAAGTATTCTTATTTGACACTGCCATGGTTTCTACTTGCTTTTGCAAGGCCAACATTTGATTGGCTAGGAGATCATATGGTGTGAGTGTTGTGCCTATGGCGTTTACAACTACATTTTGGTAAGGTCCTAAACTCATGTTTAGCGATCCAACGTTTGCATGGGATGGTATGTTGGTGTTGATATGAGATGTGAATGTTTGAGTTGTGTTTGAAATTTGGATTTGTGGTGTGAAAGTTTGAGTTGGAATTGGAATTTGGATTTGTGGTGTGACGTATGAGGTGTTGATATTGGATTGCATTTGGAGAGGATTGGAAGTGTTTATACCTTGTGTATATTGACTATTAACTTGGAAGGAACCTTTTGTATTTACTTGTTGGGGAACCTTTATATTAGGACCTTATCGCACATGGGTGTTTGTGTTAGTTCCATGAATATGAACTCTAGTCCTTTTATTTGTGCCAAAAAGATTTGATAACGTGGTGTTCAAGGCCCTAGATGTTCCAAATACATTTGACACTATGGTGTTTGTGGCACTTGATCCTCCAAATGAATTTGAAGATATGTTTATCGTGTTAAATGGATTAGGTGTAGAACCAAGGAGTTGTGACATGGAATGTGTTAGGGACTGTGTCACTCGTTGTGTTGTGTTAAAGGTAATTCCTTATGTTGTGCCTTGTGCAATGCCTTGTGTGCCAAATAAGGAGGTGTGAATTGTTGTTGTGTCTTGTGTACTTCCTCATAATAGCATAGATGCATTAACTTGCGGGATAGAGCCACTAGAGACAGTTGTATTGTTCTGTTAATGGATGTGGGTTGAGTTTCGTTAATGGATGTGGATGATGCTCATTATGTATTGATATCAAAATCAGGAGGTAATGTGGCACCTTATGTCAATAGTTTAGCTAGGTAACGTTGAGGGTCTTGTGCCAAGAATTCATCCACAAAAGAGGAAAATTCAAGATATTGGGTAGCAGCCTCTAGTTCTTCTATGACAATATTTCCATTTTGGTCTCTAGTGACAAATTTCTCCAATAGGGATTTTTATGGTCTAGGTGTCCCATGTGAGGATTTTGCAAATGGGTTAACAAACTAATTTTCTGATGGGAAAACCATGTCTTTTCATTTCCTTTGCAACCTAGTTTCAACTATGAAAGGACTTGCAAATAGAAGGCGGATGATGTGATGACCTATGAAGCGTAAGGTAATGATAATGCAAGGGTATGACTTAAGCCTAAGGTATGCAACCTAAATGATATTTTTTTTGTATTTTTGAATATATAGGGATGTCTAATAATGATACCTAGATTAAGATTCAATGTGACAATAGTCTACGACTAAGGCATGCAAAGTGTGGAATGAAGGGATGGAATAGTATGTCCTAGTATGAAGGCTAAAACCTAAGATATGGTTGCTAATCAAACTAAGATAAGTATAGCAACTAATCTGATTATCAATGACCTTGGGTAAAGTAAAGACTGATAAGATGTGTTTGAAAAGGTGGTCTCCAACTGGATTGATGGGTTGAGGAACTAACCTAAATTATGAGGAATAGGATGACTATTGTCTAAAAGATAAGGTCAAGAGAATACATATTTGAAGCTATAGTCTAGTCTAAGTTTGATGGACTTCCTAATCAAGACATTTATGCAAGCTAAAAGGATGACCTAAAGTTTGATCTATGGGGAATGTCTAATGCAAAAATATGAGGTGATGGATGAATGAATGATGGAAAAAATGGGGTAAGAAATTCCTCGATCTAAATAGATTTGAAGGTTAAGTTCATGTAGGCCTAGTTTGTTTTGAGTACACACACATAAAACACAATTTCTTGAGTTTGTTTTTTATTGTGAATGTTGTTTGAATGTTGCAATGAAATAACATTCAAGTACAAATCCTAGGTTGGTAGAGAGAATATTTGTTGGATTCCCACTGTGGATAAATCCAAGTCGCACTTATTCAGAGCAGATAGCTTAGAATTTTGGTGGCACTGGCTCCCCCTTACATGGCACACACTTCTTGGGCACACAAAACTTTGAATTCCAAAAGACCCAAAGATCTCAAGGAACTTTCTATCTCAACTTTGAACTGCGGGAATGTGGGATGACTTCAGAGGTTTGACTTCTTGCACTAGCAAATAGAAGGATTTTGGCTATTACAACAGTTGGTTCTTAGTAAGGGCATTCATTCAGGCAGCCATACACGTGGCAAGATTAGCTCAAGATTATGGTCAATCAAGAGGCCTCCCAATCCCTTTCTAAGAAAGGATTTTGACATGTCATGCGGACACTAGGGGTGGCATTTGTCGGTATGACACATCCGCACCTATTGCTTATGACTTTTTTCACAAACACATTTTTTATATAGCGGTTCAAAAGAGCTTGGCTTTAGCTTGTTACCACTTGGGTTGTTCCCACCTTTCGAAGTTGGGTGGTAGGCTCTCTAAAGGTATACAAAAGAAAGGAAGTACATTTTTTTTATATCCCAGATCACATGAAGCACAAGGAGAGAGCATACACAACGCCTTTGCCTCACACTCGCATGGGGTTCATTTTAATTCCAAATCCAAATGTGTGGGTGGTTATAAAAAAATTCAAAGGAATGCTTTTGATTCTCAATATCATCGAGTGGCGCGAGAGAAGAGTATACACATTCAATGACAAAAATGCAAACCACGAGAGATGGCAAACACTTGTTAATTTTAACCCTTGCTTATGATGAGACAAACACTTGAGTTCATTTCTAGACCAACGAATCCAAATGTGATCTAATCTATAAAAGGAAGACACAATGTTTCAAGATTAGATTCTCTGACAATCGAACCCACAACACATTGATTAGTAGTTTTAGTCACTATTCTTCGACAAACGAGAGTTTTTTTTCAAGTCTTGGACAAATGAACCTGCAAAAAAGCCAAAAATTAGCCACAAAATAAAAAAATAAACTAAGAAGGATAAATAAATTAATCTAAAAATTAACAAGAAAAAATTAATCTAATCACCTTAATCCTAAATTAACCAAAATCTAAATTAATCTAGTTTAACAAAATTAATTAATCTAAAATAATCAAAACTTAAAAATTGATCTAAACTCAATTAAATCTAAACTAAAAATTAAAAATTAAATCTAACTAAAAATCAAATCTAAACTACAATTTATTCAAACTAACAAAGCTAATTATTAAAATTAATCTAAACAAATGTTAATACAATTAATCTAATTCACCAAGTGGTACAATTGATTGCAGAATGACATGATTACAGGATGACGTGATTGCAGGATAGATAGATGTGTTTGCAGGACATATTGCAGGGTACATTCAAAATATAAATAGAATGTTTTGGTGATTGCAGGATACATTCAAAAAGGACTCCTCTGTAAATGTCGTGACTACAATGTTGAATATCTAGAATATTGAGAGGGGGGTAAATCATTATTCCATAAAACCACAATAAAATCCATCTAATCATTATCACAATTCTGACTGAATCAACAAGAAGGAACATAATGCAACCATACACATGAACACCATGATTTTTACGTGAAAACCCAAAAAGGGAAAAACCATGGTGAGGGTTAACTCATAATATATTATCTAAATACAAAATATTATAGGGCTCACTTCCAAGACTCACTGTCGTTAAAAAGGCTCATTTCCTAAGTACAAAAGATGGCTAACTGCCAAGAAACAAAGATAGTGGCTCATTGCCAAAAGATTGAACTGATAGAATACACCTTCAATGTGCAGGGTTCAGTTCCAATGAAGCTCAGAATCTGAAGTATTTCCTCACACAACAGTCGCTCAACTAATCTGCACTGATCCACAACTGATAAAGCATTTAGGCTTAGATCTTCACATACCCTTAATCCTTTTCATACCTCTCCTTTTTCATACTTCCATTCTCTCTTTAAGGAATCTTATATATACAAGCATATCTTATTCATCAATTGGGTCGGCCTAATTAGATGAAAAAAAAATACTCAAAACTCTCTTTGTCGGCACCATATTAAACATTTTATCCATGTAGTGCATTAAACCAAGTCATCTAACATCCATAAAACATAACTAGTCTCCATAATGTATTGCATACGCTAAGTCGACTAAGATTAGAACACAGTTCTCCAAACCAGCAAATAATCCTCAAAGTAAACAACTTTCAAATATGAGAACACATTAATTTACCATCATACCACCAACATAGAGACTACCAACAAAACCAAAGCATAAGAATGTTCACCTTAATAAAATGTGGAGTCTCCCACACAGTATGCCAAGCAAGGAACAACGGTAGAATACAGAGTTGAACTCTTTCAGAGATAACTTTCTGCTCACAACCAAAAGACGTCTCAAAATCTAGGATATAGTTGTCTGAATGAGTCATGATAACATGGTTAAGAGATTAGAGTCATATTAGATCTTGCGGTGAATTCTGAACTCAAATACCAATACACCGATCCATCACAAAAGAGTATTGTCGGTAGAGAACAGCTTCTGGTGAACCAAGTAGACTTCCCATATAGTTATCACCATGTTGACATCAATGACAATAGAGGAACAACCAACACAAACCATCCATAATTCATTCTCATGCTGCAAGGCTCCATAATCCCAACAATCTCCCCCTTTGGCATTGATGGCAACATGCATGACAAAAACATTTTCCAATATACTGCAACTGAATACTCCCCCTATCAAAATTGTTCTTTAAAAAAATGTTTTTCCTTTGTTAACCTCTATCTCTCTATCTCTCTATCTCTCCCCTTTTGACATCAATGATAAAGGATGGGGTTTGATATAAATGTATATATGCATCAAAATGTAACCAAAAAGATATGAACAAAAAATTGAATTAACCTAAAGAACCTTTGAGACTCTCCAGGATGACCTTCCACGACACTTTTCCTTCTTCCAATGAACCTTTTGCACTTATAAGAGTCTTGTGTAATAGCTCAATCTTAGTTAAGGACTCTATACCATCTGCTAATGTTTGGGATTAAGATTAATCTCTGATAATTCACCAATACAGCCAAGAGAACTAGAAACATAAGTGTTCCTGAGTTTAATCATGTCTCTAAGTGCCACAAACTTCTTGATAACTTCAGTCCTTTGATCCCGCAAAGAAAATAATTTATCCTAAAGTTGCACAATGTGGGACCACCTCTAATTATCTTTATCTTCTACTATCCTATATGTATCTACCTGAGTGCTCATCCAAGATTCACTCATCCTTATCTCATTTCTCATGTCCAATGTGCTGCCAGACCAATCTGGGAAAAAAGAAAGTAGTTCATGTGCTTCTTCTTCACAAACTTGTACATTCTCCAATTCCTTCATCACTTGATTGTGTGCTCTTGCATATTTTTCCTTGATATCTTCCAAATTTCCTTCACCAGACCTAATTCTAGTATGCACTTCAAGTCTAGAGATGTAGACCTTCAAAGAATCAATCATGCCTCTAAGATTCTCCACAACAGAAATAGATGAATCAAAATTAGCATAGGGAATAACCTTATGCAATTCTTCCAAAGCTCTTTGAATGTTTATTCTTTCATGCTCATGTTGAGCTCTCTCAAACTCACTTCATTTTGTAACTTCTTCATTAACAACACTCTTCTTTTTCTTCCCTATTCCAATTGTGCTACCAGAGGTACCTTCTACATTAAGATTCTTAGGGCTTTCCAAAATAATTTTAGCATAATTATCAACTTCAGCTTCTAACACTTCATAATCTAACTCAGATATCCATACCAACCTTGATTCAACTGCTTCCATGTGACAAAAATATGTAGACACAAGAAAATTGATGCTTCTAGAGTACCTTTCAACAACACTTACTGGAATCCTAAACCTTCTACTCATCCTCATTGGAAATGTTCCAAAGAATGCAGTGAGGGTGGTCTCTTGTGCATTCAAGCTACCAAGATTTATCATGAAGTTCTTGATTTGATGGGAAATAGGCTCTGTATTTGACCATTCTATTCTTCCTATTACTGGTAATTCTCTCAAAAAGTAAAAGAGTAAACAGACAACCAAATTGCCATACCAGAATATATTCTTCTTACTCTTATTGATTTCCTTTAAATTCTTCAAAAGATGTATATGAAATAATTCACAAGTCATAATCCATACCTCTTTTAATCATATCAATGACAATAAGTACAATAGTAGTAGAAATTGTGAGGTCATTGCTAGGGATACAAACTTTGTGACTAATGACCATAGCAGCATACCTTATTACCAGATCCAAAATTTATCTCAAATCAAGCTCTTTCCCTTTAAGATTCACACCGGTAACCTCAATTATCTCTTGCTCATCCATAGCCTTACATTTGGGAACTGGTCCGAAGGAACACAAACTAGTTACATCTTTGATAACTTCTCTGGTAATCAAATGTCCCTCATCAATCCACAAAGATTCATCATGAATTCTTCTCAACACTATTCGAATATACTTCTTTTCAAATTCAAACAATGGGACTTTCCTCCAAACATCCAACTTTTTCTCAACTAATACTTTGTAGGCATCATGGATCTCTTCCAATTCACTCTCCCATAGCATGCTCAACTGAACTGACGACATCTCTTTTGTCTTACTGTAAACAAATGCATAGATATCCTCTGTGGGAAACACTCTCAAAGGGATGTGAGAGAATGTACCAACAGACTCTTTTGACACATTCCTCAAATATCTCTTCAAATTAACTTGCACTCTATCCGCACTATTCACAACCTTTCAATTATCCATAGCAATAAAAATGAAAGATTGTGCAAACAAGAATACCTCTATAAATACCAATAATAAATGTATAGATATCTTGCTTCCGGAGCTCACTTTGAATTCACTTGATCTCTTCTTTAAACCCTAAAACTCTGAATTTCTCTCTAAGCTTCCTTTGCACAATTCTCTAAAAATGCATAAGCCTCTTGAATTCTCTGAATTTATTCCTTCCATTCTAAATGATTTTGCAATAAATGCTTCAACTTGCAGGTAGATTACCTCAAAAATTGTGTACGCCTCCATTCTTTCAAATTTTTTAGACTTCATTCTTCACACAAGCGACTGAGAAAATTCCTTAATTTCATTACCACATTAAATATACTTCTGTCATGATGTGACACAAGTATCAATGAGGGGGTTTGTTATATTTTTTATAATTGCTCCCCCTTAGCCACTGCTTCACTCAAAATTTGATGGGATTATTTGCACCAGAGGTTGGCACAGATAAGACTAATGATTCCAATTCAACTTGCTTGAATTCTCCTTCCTTTCTCGAAATCTTATTCATTTCCTTTCTTGCTTCTTTTGGATCAATGATTTTATTCTTCTTTGTCGAATAATTATTTTTTCTTCTTCTACAATTATTACCAGGGTGTTATGAATTGTTGCACTTACAGCAAATAGCATTCTTCTTTCCATTTTTTCTTTTATTCAACTTATCTTCACATAGACTAACTTTATATCTAGTCTTCTTGCACTTAAGACATTTGTCGGAGAATGATAAAGAATCATTCATTTTACTTTTGCAGTCCTTTTCCTTATGACCAAATTTCTTGCAGAAATAACAAACACCATTGAAAGATAAATACCTTTTAGCATTAGGTTGTTTGATAGGAGTTCTTCCAAAATTGTTTCTTACATCCTTGATTTGTCCATCTTTGCATCGAGTCTTCTTACCAGTTGATTGCTTCACTTTAGAACTTTGAACTTCCTCAAACCCTAAGCCACTCTTATCCATTGTTGAGCTTATCTTAAATTTTTCCTCAAAACTTCTTTCCTTTTACAGATCAGATCTCAAGATTTCTACTTCTTCCTCAAGCTTTATGCATTCATCCATCTTCCTTTGAATTTCAATTTCCTAACATTCTTCAGTTCTTTTCTTCTCATCCAATTGTTGCAGCAGGCCAAAGACAATTTTATTTTCCTTAACTAGTAGATCACATGCTTCAACACTTTTACTTTGTAGCTTTTCAATATACTCATTCTCTTTCATCAACTTGTCCTTCAGATCTTTTATTTCTTCTGAATATCTAGCAAAGACCACTTCCGGAGGAAAAAAATTCTTATACTCAAATTTCGGGACCTTCCTCAAGTTGTTAGGCTTCATCTGAGGAACCAAGCTCTGATACCAATTGTTGAAAATCCAAAATAAAGAGAGGGGGGGTGAATCAGTATTCCATAAAACCACAATAAAATCCATCTAATCATTATCACAATTCTGATTGAATTAGCAAGAAGGAACATAATGCAAACATACACATGAACACTAGGATTTTTAAGTGGAAAACCCAAAAAGGGAAAAACCACAGTGAGGGTTAACTCACAATATAATATATCCGGATACAAAACATTACAGGGCTCACTGCCAGGACTCACTATCCTTAAAAATGCTCAATTCCTGACTACAAAAGATGGATAACCGCCAAGATACAAAGATAGTGGCTCACTGCCAAAAGATTGAACTGATAGAATACACCTTTAGTGTGTAGGGTTAAGTTCCAATGAAGCTCAGAATATGAAGTACTACCTCACATAGTAGTCGCTCAACTAATCTGCACTGATCCACAACTGATAAAGCATTTAGGCTCGAATCTTCACATACCCTTAATCCTTTTTGCACCTCTTCTTTTTCATACTTCCATTATCTCTTTAAGGAATCTTATATATAAAAGCATATCTTATTCATCAATTAGGTCAGCCTAATTAGATGAAAAAAAAAACTCTTGAAACTCTCTTTGTCGGCACCATATTAAATATTTTATCCATATAGTGCATTATACCAAGTTGGCTAACATCCATAAAACATAACTAGTCTCCATAATGTATTGCATACGCTAAGTCAGGTAAGACTAGAACACAATTCTCCAAACCAACAAATAATCCTCAAAGCAAACACCTTCCGGATCTGAGAACACATTAATTCCCCATCATACCACCAACATAGAGACTACCAACAAAATTGCAGCATAAGAATGTTCACCTTAATAAAATGTGGAGTCTCCCACATAGTATGCCAAGCAAGGAACAATGGTAGAATATAGAGTTGAACTCTGTTAGAGATAACTTTCTTCTCACAACCAAAAGACATCTCAAGATCTAGGATATAGTTATCTAAATGAGCCATGATAACATGGTTAAGAGATTAGAGTCATATCATATCTTGCGATGAATTTTGGACTCAAATACCAATACATTGATCCATCACAAAAGAGTATTGCAGGCAGAGAATAGCTTCTAGTCTAGACTTCCCATATAGTTATCACCATGTTGACATCAATGACAACATAGCAACAACCAACACAAACCATCCATACTCCATACTCATGTTGCAAGGCTCCATAATCCCAACATGCAGGATACTATCAAACAAATGCAGACTTTAGATCTTCCTTAAATTAGATTCAATGACTATTAATAGTGAATGACAACTGCAGGTTTTGGATGCTCTGAAAAATGTTGTGAAAGGGATACATTTCAAAAAGGGAATAACGTGATTGCAGGATACGTTGAAAATGGAATCTGTTGTTAAGCTGCCTTCTACACCTTTACCAGCATCTTTATCTGCTTGCGCCACCTTGGAATAAGGTATGGATATATGTCAAAAGCATTGTAGAAAGTATTCAAAACATGAAAGCATAAGACAAGGTAGCGAGTTGTTTGATAGAATGTTTCACAAAATATGGTCTAAGGAAATGCCATCATTGGAAGATACACGTCCCTGTAGGAGTGATCAAAATTTATTTGTGGAAAATACTTTAAAAACTTTCAAGCAAATACATTGGCATGTGTAATGCTTATTCCACGACCTCCACGAGTATCCTCTCGATCTCTATTGAAATGAGATCTTTGGAATAGGGCATTGATATTCATCAAAGCATGTTTATAATTTGATTTTATTAGATATTATAGCTACAGCTACTCCAAAATACATGAATGCAAAATAAGACAACCTTCAATTAAGACAGAAAAGTTTGATATTATATAGAAAAATCAAACTGTGAATCAAAATCAAACTGGGCATGCAAAGATTTCTTCCATCAAAACGTCTTGATAAACCCTCAAATAAATAACAAAATCTATGTCAACGATTAAACCATTATAGAAAATTGCAATATCCCTGTGGATTTTTTTTATATCATATTGAATGTATTAAGCTATCGATTAATGATTCACAGCTTAAAATGCAAGATCAAATGGCAACCATTTATCATTAGCTATTTTCATTAACTATTACATGCAAAATAGCTAATGATTCACAATTGAAAATGATAAGCGTAATAAATTCTCCTTGTGAATTATGTAATAATATGAGAACAAAATTTAATTAATTGATTCACGTTGAGTTCACCATTATGTATATGCTGAAAACTAAAAAAATTGATTTAAAACTATAAATCCAAAATTGAAATTTCAACATAAAATCAATGAAGCCTTTCTTAAATGAAAGCACATGCAAAAATGTAAACTAAACTATGCAAAACCAAAACACATGCATTCAAAAGAAAACTAACTCCATTGTTCTCCTATTCACCAAGATCTTGATTTATGCATTTGGTGCTCTAAGATTTTCACAAGCACAAGTGCAACAAGAGGCTATGATGAATGGAAGAAAGGATTGTATGATCAAAATTCAATGTGCTTTTTGGTGAGAAGAGAGGGTTTATATAGATGTCCTCACATAGTGGATTCAAGTTGCAGGAGAAATGTGGGATTAAAGAGTGCAATGGAGAAATTAACAATTATCCCATATTCTTTAATCAAGTGCAATTGATTGAAATGAAAGAAATAAATAAGAGGATTTATGATAGGGTGGAGGCTTAGGAATTTGGATTAAAAGTGAATTTATGAATGATTTAATGGATTTATACATGAAAATGCAAATGATTTAAAATGTGCAATAGATATAAGATTAATGTAAATTAATGTATGGATATTATTATGCATGAATAAAGTGTGTATGAAATGGATAAATGATGAATAAATGATTATGCAAATGGATAATGCTTATAATATCCATTTAATTAATAGACAAAAAATAGGACGATTGTGAGGACAAATTTTGAGTGTCTACAACTCCCTCACCCAATAAGGGGCTAAATGACCACCTTCATTTGACACAACACTTATCTACCAATAATATTTCATCCTTGACCTTGGGGGAAACAAGTTCCAATAACATTATACCACCTTCCATGTCACAACATAACAACCTTACCATTCAACCTACTCCCATTTATTCTCCTCACGTTATATCTCAACAAATTACTATGCCATTCCACAAATAATCATACCCATTAACTCTACACAAGTATCAATACCTCTCGTACACACTCAGACTCCCACCACACCATACAAATAACCAACCCACTATACAACACAACATCAAGTAATATCATTGCACCTACTTCCATGTCCACACTAAAATCTAAGGGCTTTAGTTTTATGAAAGGTTTTAGTAGTTCCTCAATTCCTTTTACAACTATAATTTTTAGGTTAGATAGGTCAAGATCCAAATGATGGCTTCAGGTCAATATTTTGAATGACAAATCACCCCTACTTCGACACCCTTCTTTTGATGACTCATTACTTTCCATACATTATTTAAGATATCTTTCTAACTCATGTGGATGTTTGTTGTTGATTTAGGAGGGATATTGAGTTCCTTGGGTATATCTTTGTTATAGATTAGTGCAATTAACTCTAATTGATTTGTTTGCATAGTATTATCAACCTTAGTAGATTTTTTCATTCACTTGTAGCTATCCTAGCATGCTCATTCATGTTCAATTCTTCTAATAGAATATTATCTCCT
Source organism: Sequoia sempervirens (assembly GCA_007258455.2). Taxonomy (NCBI): domain Eukaryota; kingdom Viridiplantae; phylum Streptophyta; class Pinopsida; order Cupressales; family Cupressaceae; genus Sequoia; species Sequoia sempervirens. Next base: position 56,169 of record VDFB02053034.1, read on the forward strand.
TCAATATTCCTAGTAATAACCTCCCTAGCATGCTCAAATTTCCCTTTATTCTTATTATCAATAGCAACTTCTCTAGTGTGTTCTACTTCTTTCTTAACATTAACCATCTTGGCATGCTCTACATCTTTGTCTTCTACCTTTTCCAATCTCTTGTAATACCTCTCTTGTCTTTCCTAAACTTTTTTTTACCTTCCTTTCCACCATGCTCACTAATTCAATCTCTTCTATTAACTCTCTTATTTTTGTTATTTCTTTCATCATGAGTGTTTTTTATTTAGAATTCCACTAATCCTTTTATGCAAATCCTTAATGGGTTAGTCTTATTATTTTTCTAAAATTTGCATCTCTTCAAAGAACCTTTTAGGATCCCTCATTTTCATCATTGCCTAGGCTCTCAACCCCCTCTCACAAGGCCATAACCTATGACACTCCATCACAAGTCATAAAATCTTCTATTTTCCTTGACTATACTCCTTTCCTTTACTCTCCCTTATTGTAGTTTTTGATTAGCATTAAACAGGTTTTGATGGGACCAAAAACCCATTACAAGAAGGTTTTGCAAGGACCTAAAACCCTTTACAAGGTAGATAAGCTGCAAGGAAAATAATCATCAAACTAACCACAGCCCATTGGCAACAACCAATCACGAGTATTCAAACCAACTCAAGCTGCAACAAACAGGTTTTGACGGGACCTTCAACCCTTTACAACCAAGTTTTTGTAAGGGACCTTGAACCTAGACAAACAATTAGGTTTTTTCAGGGACCGAAAACTCAACAATATGCAACTGCCCGACCACAGCAAACCATCCACTCAATTTAAGCAGCATTGAGCTAGAACAATCCAAACTCTCCACCTTGAAAGGAAGGTAAGAGAGCACCACAAAGTATTGAAAAGCAAAAGCTTCCTTCAACTCCAACCAACTTTAATAGCCATCCCAAACTCCACCTCAATAAGAGAGGGATCCCCTCTATAGGAGAGGATGAAGAGAAAGCTAACACCACCAAATCCACCAATCTCCTGCATAAACAAACTCCACCTCAATAGGAACACGCAGGAGAAAAGTAAAATCTCCACTAAAGCTACAGCATGCAACTCAACCTCAATAGGAGAGGGCTTTGCCTCAATAAGAGCATTCTTCACCTCAAAAGAAGAAATCAACTGTAGCACCCAGCAAAAAGCAATCACTCTAGTAGCACAAGAAATCACAACATCCTTAGGCACCAAGAGGGAAGGAAAAAGGAAAAAAGACTTAGAGATTACTTCAGCCAACAACATCAGTAACCCACACACCAGCAGCAGGGTCTTCTAGATAAACTCTAAAATCAGCCCCACCAATAGCAGAAAAAAGGTAAAAATATAGCACATAATATGTTGGACAAACAAATGTAACTTTAGAACAAGCCCAACCAATAGCAACATAACAGGAATAGAGACAACATAAATAGCCACCACCACCATAAGCAGCTAGGATAGAAAAAAGCATAGCCCAACCAAAGAGCAAAAAAAATTGAGCAACCACAACCACCAAACAATCAACATAGAAAGCCTAAGGGGCAATGAGAAACCAAAAAGGAAGGAGGCAAAGAGCAGGCCAACACAAAGAGCACACCAACCACCCCAATACGTCGATCAGGACCAAAGATAATCCCATCCTCAACCAAACCCCCCTCAAAGGAACACACCAACTGAAAAGATAGTAGTAGAAGCAACATATCAGGTAGCAAGAAAGCATCAGAAGAAAAATGCCACTCATAAGCCACACCCACACCATAGAAAGAAAAAATTCTCTGCCCAACCAAACCACAAAAAGAAAAATCCCTCCTTCCAACCATCTTCAAAAGACAGGGAAAAAGAGGTGAACCACCAAAAGAGCAACCCACAACAGCATTCGCCAATAGCAACCTGTCCACCATCAATTGAGAAAACCCAAAGGGGAAAAGGGAAACCAAGGAGAGAGGGATCATAGAATAAGCCAACATAAAGAGTACACCAACTTCCCTAGTACATCAATCAGGGCCAAAGATAAGCCATTCCACAACCAACCCCATCTCAAAGGACCCAATGCTCGTAACAGAGGAGCTCACCAGTTGAAAAGACATGAGCAAAAATCAAACACCCAACAGAAGAAAAGTAGCAAAAGAAAAAAATGCTACCCACAAGCCGCGCTCACACCAAAAAGTTCTCTCCCACCGTCCAACAGCAAAAGGAAGCAACAAACAACCAGCTGAGCAAATGACCAAAGCTTTCACCAACAACCTGTCGGTCATCCATGACCCCGTCACATCCTTCAACCACACCAAACAGCAAAACCCCACCACTACCAACAACCAAATCGTTGTTTGCGACCCGATTCCATCCTTCAGCCATACCAGACAACAGAACCAATAGGCCAACCATCAAGAAGCATCAGCCGCAACCCATTCGCCTCATGCTCATAATCAGCATCTCCCTCACCCTCTGCAGCAGAGGAATTCAAACTCCTACCCTCGTTCCCATTCCCACCGCTCGACCTAATTGGAACTTTCTTTTATCATTTTACTAGGGTCTCTTCCTATTGTAAATAAGTAACTATAGTTTTTAATCTCTCTTTTACACCTTTTACCAAGGTCCTAACAATGGATCAAGATGTTTGCAAGTAGGGATGTATATTAGAGATCTATGCTTAGGTACTCAAAATATTGTATTTGTAACCTATTTTTAGAGATAAGAAGAGGATTAGAATGAGTATGTTGGATTACAAAAGGTTGTAGTAGGAAATAACATACATAAGTAATAAAAAAAATTAAGATATTAACAACTCAAGTGTAGACCATAACACATTATAAATGAATCTGAAAACCAATGGTATCATATATTATATCAAATATCCATATTAAATTCTTAAATATATTCTTGTTACATTCATGTAAATCATATTCTTATGCTTCTTCCTATCTCTCCTACTTTTCCTACAACTAATTCTTCCACTTCTTCAATTCTTCTATTGATTCTTCTCAACATCCTATATTACATTTGTGGAACCTTTACTTATACTCAAGTACAATTAAGAGGTGTGTCTCCTTGTGTCACTTGCATCTATTGGATGATTTACTACCACAATCCTTTTATGGTAGGGTATTATTTCTTTATTTTTAGATTTATCTTGCTAACACATAGACAAACCATTTTGATGTTTATAGCCATTTTATTCATGACATAGTGGAGGATAAGAGGGTGATGATAAAAAAGGTAGACACTTCAATAAAAATTATAGATTTATTGATAAAGATGATGAGCACAAATAAGTAGAGATGGTGTAAATTGGTTATGGGTATTTATGTCCATATATGTTAAATTGAGTTTGTTTGTTTTTTCATCTTATGCGATGTATACAATGAATGTGATATTGTTAGGAATGTGTCATATATTTTTTACACCCCCGATAGAATGCACACTAAACCATAAAAAACAGTCTCTTTTTCTAGGTAATTATTCATGTCCCATAGATTTATGCCCATTATTTTGCAATATCAATTAATGGTTTTCTATAGTGACTCTCTTTAAAAAAATGCTCATGGATTATGAGTATTTTGGGAAAGAAACATATTATTTTATGGTGATTTTAGAATGAGGTTATACTACCAAATTAGCTCTCAAAGATAGATTTGAAGATCTTATGTATTTCCTATAGTGAGCATTGAAACTTTGCATTGCATTGTAAACATGTTATTGAGATTTATACATTGAGTGTGCTTTAGAGGATGGATTTTTCCTTTAATTTTTTTCCCATGAGATATCTTGTGTTGTCTTGTATCCACTAATTTATTAAAATTTACATAGATCTATTCTTAGTTACATTATTTATCTCATGGGATTAGTGTGGATATAGTCTAGTTTCCTTTTCAATCACTATATCAACTTCCACTAAAGCCCACAAATCAACCTCTAAATAAACATATATATAACCCACTCAAACAATTATCTTTTCATGTTTTATCTAAGAGTCATTACCACCACCATTTGTTGGAGTGCACACTATGCATGGTGAGAAATCAAATTATTTTCCATAATGCACTTAATTCTTTTCCAAACATTTTTCATCACATTCTTTTCCATAATTGATGAATGATTTGGACAATGCTATATTATCATATCCCATTTTTACATAATCTATGTTGTGATCCAAAATTACCATTTCATATCACTAGCATTCCCCCCAAACCAAATTTGTGTATTGGTTCTTTCCCTTCATCCCTCATGCATCTTCTTAAGATCCCCAAAATTTTGAAGTATGGAGGCATGGCCAATTCTCCAAGTTAATGCAAGCCATTAGAGTTATGGAGTTTCCCTTCCTAGCATGACTTTCCTCCCATGTCCATGTTCTTCTATACTTCTATTAGGGTTTTGGATTTCCCCATTTAAGCATACCTCATGATCATCCCTCTCCTCCATTCCCTTCTCTTATTGGAGTATCAAACTTGTTCATCCATCATATCTCTCACCAAAGCCACTCCTTCACAAGCCTTTGTCCACACTTACACTTGCTAAATGATGATGACATTGGATTGTGTTGCAATACTCCTTTTTTGTTTTTCTATGTCAATGGTGACCATCCATTAGTATTCCTTAAATAAAACCCTTCATAGGTTGTTTGGATAAGGTAGGATTGGGTCATTGATAAGATTGCTAATTAGATCATTGATGAGGTCATGAAGACCTTAAGTGATGAAGCACTTTGGTTTAATCAGATCATTGATGGGATAAGGCTTTGATTTTCTTTTTGAGTTTGGAATCTAGATATAAAACGGCTTTGACGGTCTTGTCCTAGAATGGAGTTTCCCTTGCGAAGGCTACCATAAGGATGACTAATAGATATTTGGTTTTGGCCTAGGGGATAGCTAGCATTAGCATGTTCTTGGTCTAAAGGATTTTGATCCATAAGGTTGCTCATGTTTGTTGCTTAAAGCTTGTGGAAAGATTGCTCATAATGATTACATCTAGAGTTTGGTATGGATCAACTTGGTCATGGCTATGTTTAGCTCTAAGCAAATCATGGTTATCATCATTATGTTTTCTCAATTGTACAATGCTATCATCATGATGCTCAAATTGATTTATATCTTGTTCAATTAATTTGTCAAACCAAGGGTCCATGATTCTTGTTTTGGTTAGGTTGGATTTAACATTTAGATTTAGATTTGTATGCTAGTTTCACACAAGGGAGAAGACAAAGTAGACATAACAACCACCTAGATTATTCAAGTGGCTATGTATGCTATTGTGAGCCCATCAATATGCCTTGTCTAAGCGTGGAATGTAGAGCTTATAAGGAGACACTAACAAAATTTTATCACTTAAGATCACTCAAAGGCATAAGAGAACATACACGACCTACAAACCTATTTCTAGGGGCACATAGTGAGTAACTTCCCAAGCCTAACCACTTATCAATGTATCACAATCACGCATGGTTGAAGTCCTCCAATTAGGCTTGCACAAGATTCATTAAAGGGAGTCCTCTAGATACCCAAAGATATGTGAGACCTAAATCCATGAATGAGAGTCCATCAATAAGAATGTGAAATAAGCACAAGCAAATTCCATCTTACAAAAAGGAGTATCAAGATTGTGCTAGACACGATGGTGTTCCTTTGAGGTACAACTTTTGCTCTTCCCCCTTTGTATACCCCACTGAAACTTGTGGTTTTAAGTCATCCCATAAGGTGATGAAATCTTTGTAGAGGCTTGCTAAAATAAAAATAAAAAGTAACATTCGGTTTTGGTCTCCAAGATCACCCTAAGGTGTGAAGAGAGTATAGACAAGCACCCATTAGGAGATACAAGTGGAGAATGATGTTTTTTATCCTCATTTTCTTTTTGCAATGCAAGAGGATAGCATACACACCCTTAGGCATAAACACATAAAAATCTAAACTAAATAAGGCACACTAAAAAAGGGTGAATTTCCCTTAATAAAAATAAAATGTGTAGAATGGTTTTGATGCTTGTTTTTTACAAGCAAACTTGCATACAAGCATTAGTTATTTCAAAAATTAAGTTTTCAACAAATGATTTTGTTGCATTTGCAAAGCTTATAAACAAAACACAATCCTTGTAAAATCATAAAATAACATTATCAAACATAAATATAGATATCACTAACGTATTTCTTACAATTTTTTCATTAATTTTAAATTCTTTATCAAATTCCTATATCTTATGTGAAAATTATGCTTATCACAAGAAGGGAAAAAAATCAAATTGATATACCTAATATTTTGGGTTGAAATTGCAAAAAAAAATCCATAATGAAGAAGATAGAATCATCTTTCCAATACCTAATACCTATAAGAATGCAAAAATCTAACTCTATATGCTTAAACAAAAAAAACAAAAAAAAATTATTAGTTTGAAAATACACATATTTTAGTAGTAAAAGAGGGGAGTTGTGAGAGCTCCACCAAGTAGATGGTGAGAGAGGGTGTTGCTTAGTGGGCGCTAAAGTGGTGGGATGGGGCAATGCTGCTCAAGCAATAAGATGGAGATTATCGAGTGGAGGGAGGGTGGCTGACAAGTGGAGGGTTTTCATGGTTTTAAAGAGCAATTTCAAAGATTTATGGGAGGATCGGCATTTATTGAAAGGTTTATAGGTAGAGGTTGTAAACCTCCAATAGGGGGCATGGCTCCAACCCTACCCATTTACCAATGGCAAGGCACAAGGTATGGGGTACTCGTGTACCTCACTAGCCCTTTTATTTTATGTTTTGTTTGTTTGTTTTTAATTTATTTATTTTTGGAGTTTTTCATTTGTATATCATGTTTTATTTTATACAATATTTAAAATTTGTAAAAATATGAAATAATTAAAAATATATATTTTTATATTTTTTTATATATATAATTTTAAAAAAATTAACATAAATTTTTAAAAATAAAAAATAATATAAAAATATCTTGATGTACAACACACCTATCCAAGGATCATATGGTCTATTTGGGCAAAAAATAATTTGCTTCTATTTCTCTCGAACTCAAAATTGACAAATTTTATATGGATTTAGGAGCTTTCATATCTTTGAATCCAACAAATAAGTTTGCTTTGTGCCAAAAAAAACCTGAAATGCAAGTGAATTACAAAATCTCTAACACAAATCCTCCACACAAAACATGTCAAAACAAACTATGAAATATCTGCAAAAATAAAATTAGACAAAGGACAAATTCTAACTAGACATGCCAAAATATATACCCTAAATTTGGAATGAATAATAAGAAACTAATGTAAATCTAAGATCTGGATTCCAAACCCAAAAATACTTCAGCTAGAGCAACAAAGAATGCAAATACAAAACAAAATGAACAAAATATTGCTAGATGCAAACCTCGGATGTATTGGATATGTTTTTGAAGAATTGATGTGAAAATAGAGGTTGCTTTTCAAATCAATAGCATGTACCTATAGATAATAAATCATTCATAATTTGATGAAGGAGATGGATAATTTATTTATATATTTTAACTAATTAGGTTGTACATGGGTTAAAAATAGAAGAGAAATTTTAGGAAGTTATGATAGAATGAGTGGGTAATTAATTTTTTTTATTATTTGTGGAGAATAAGTGAAAATAGATTTATTTGGATAAATATTAGTCTAATTAGTGGTGGTAAAAGATAACAAGAACTAGACTAGAATTAGGAAATGGTATTAGAATGTGACATAGTATTGAAATGCAATGTTAAGTGTTGACATTAGAAGGTGGCAAGAAATAAGGGTCTACACATGGCTTTGTCCACCTCTTAGAAAAGCTTGCTTCAACATCAATGTACTCTTCTCTTGCCATGCTTATTAACTGACATCTCCAGTTCGCTGTCTCTTTGCAAAGGTCAAACCGTTTTTCCTCATACTTGTTGTCAACATGTACCTGCAAAACACTCCCAACTACTTTTCCAAAAGAAAGATCGAACTTCGATGCCAGTTGATCCATAAACTTGAATATTTATATCACACTAAATTCAACATTCAGATAAATCATCGTAGTTAATGAACATAGATGACTGAACTTATAAAAACATTAATGAACAAGGAACTCCAAATCAAAGAAAACTGTAGCAATGAAGATAGAGACAAATATACCCCAAAGAAACCCACTTGAGGTTGAAACTCCAACTATAAGCTGCACAAGTCTCACTTAAGTACTTCAAAATGGCTTACAACAAGGTCTAAGCCATTGCATATAAAGAACTTGAACACCTCTAGTAGCAACACCACCTCTAAAAACACTCTTACAAACTGATTTCTCTACTTTTGCTTTTACAACAATCGCTAACATGGAGAATTGCAATAAGAATTATCTTTTTTCATCTCTCTAATCTTGCATTGCAAGCTTGTAAGATGATTAACCCATATCCACATGGTCCACATATAACTTTACAATGCCCCAGGGAGCTGAAAAGACTAAGCAAATGCACCTAAATGAAAAAAACTTGACAACTAGAATGCCACTAGATGACACAAACTAACGTAACAATTTCACCAATTTGCATAGACCGACAATTTCATTTTGACCCCAATGATTTTGTTTTTCTGCCTACTGCAACTAATCTTCTCTTTCTTGCTAAAAAACTGCATTAGTTTCTAATCTTCTCTTTCTTGCTAAAACCTGCATTAGCTTATAATCTTCTCTTCTTGCTAAAATCTGCATTAGTTTCTAATCTTCTCTTTCTTGCTAAAATCTGCATTTTAGTGTCCCATAGCACCTTACACATTTTCAGCATTCAAAAGACTGCCCTTTCTTCCAAAACATGGAAAGTACAAGATACGAATCAAAACCCACTTGTGTTTTTTGTCAAATTGCAATAGACCCTTGGATATTGAAAACTATATCAAGTCAGATGTCAAACTATTGTTATCTGATCCTTTCAATGATGATCGAAACAATTTGAAACTAAGCTCATTTTCGTTCTGGTCTCTTGTTAATTAGTTTCTTGCATGTAAAATTGCATGGAATCTGTTGGGAAATTGCATTTCTTTCGTTTGCATGTGAAAGCACAATAATTGGAAAATGGGGATTACTGGAATTTCCTGAAAGTCTTAATCTGGAAGGCTTGTAAAGGGAACAGCATTCAATATCTTATGGAATTCTGAAAAACTGCATTTGATTCATACAGAACCTAATTAGCACATATTAAGAATGCGCAGTTGGCTAAAAAAGAAAGGAAGGGCAGAGTGCTGTCATTTGTATAGCATGAGTAGATGATGGGCAAACAAATAATGCTTGTAGTTGGAACACATGTAAGATATGCAAACAAATAATGCTTGTGGTTGGAACACAAGTAAGATATGCAAACAAAGGCGAACAGAAGGTGAACATTCCATATAACTAAAATGTCCTGCCTATGAGAACAATACAATTATATTTATGAACTTGCAAGAAGCAACCAGATTTGTAAATTATTTTCACCAAAACTTCCAACATACTTGCAAAAATGCATAAAAACACTCAAGACCACAATCCAAAATTTGACAAAAGATTCATTTCGGTCTTTGAGTCCAATAAGCTAAACTATAAAAATGAGCAATAACATGAATTAATAAAAAAAGAATCATTCACATGAAGTTGCATTAACACCACATCTTCACTGGAAGATGCACCAATTTAAATTAGCAAGCAATTTCTTACCTGGGTCAATATTAAATATATTTCTTGTGTATCAAATCCCTGAACATGCAAACTACGGTTTACTAAAGGAATAAAAACAGCTGCCCTTAAATTCATTATAGCTACTTTCCTTTTGCACAAGACAGGCTTAATAGAGCAAGATATACTTTGCCTAGTCTTAAAAGTTATCAGTAAGAAAGATTGAATTATCAATAGACCATTCGAATGCAAAGTAAGAAAGATTGAATCACTAATAAATCATTCTAATGCACACTAACAGATCGACTAATGTATCATCTTATTCCAACTCTAAGCAGGCTCACTTATTGAAAAATATGTAAAAAATTAACACCTCAACAAGGATAATAATTCTTCCTCACAGACTTCCATCTACAAGGGATTCGCTGAATTTGATACTGATTGTATTCACTTAGAACGCTTTAGTAATCTCTTTCCCTTTTTAGTTTTTATCTCTCTGGATCCAAATTTTCTCTTTTCATAACGAGTTTTTGGGAAGAATTTTCCTTGTATCAATAGAAATCTGGAAAACAATTAACTATTCATTATAGCACGAAGACCACATTGATTAAATCTTGGTCTATATGAAATTACATGCTTTGAATTTTGAGATACGGGAAAGTAGGGAAAACAGATTTTTGAGTAAAATAATCCAATTATCAAGGATAAAAGCATTTCCCCATTTGTATTGCTACTGATTAAGAAAATGGACTGCATTATCTACATTCTAGAATTGACAATAAAAGAAAAAAGATCAAATATATTTATTATGGACTGTAGAAATCTAATGTCTCTAAGATCAAATATATCAAATTTGCTATAAAACTGTAGATGAGCAGTAATAGTTAGATTTGCTATGCTTTAAAAAGTAACAAGTATATCATATATACAAATTTCCAATTTCCTGCTACCAAATTATCATGAGGAATCAATACATATTCTAAGTAACTCTTCAAAATAGTATTACGTATAACATCTACATTTAATGTCCTAGACACTTAAATTATCTATTATACAGTTTTGCTACAAACTTTTCAGTCAGATTTGCTAAGTAAATATGCTTCTACTTCAATAACAAATGTTTCTGCAGCTAACTGTTTACTAGGCTTTACCAACATCTTCAAGGAATTTATGCTGTACACCAGATCCGTCCATGAAGAAGGTGGTAACCAACCAGGTTTATAACAAAACCCTACTTGATGTTGTCACCGAGAGCTTCCTTGTCACCTGTCACTGCATTTTTTCTGTACCCAGAATCTACAGGGTCCGCTGCACCAGCCATTGCAATTTTTTGGTAACTAAACTCTGTGGATGTAAACAAAGACCTACTAATAAGGAGGGACCACACCAAGAACATGATCAATGCAGCCATGGCACCGCACCCAATACCAAACAGCAGAGCAAAAAGAATGCCCAAAATTTCATTGGGTCTCTGGCGTGAAGAATTTGGTCCATTCTGTGAAGAGATTGCATGAGGATTCGCAGGGAATGAGTGCTGAGGCCAACGGAAAGGGCTGCTGGTAAAATTCCATGAGTAAACAAGATTAATCTGGGAAGAATCCCCACTGGAGGAACTAATCCCAATATACATTTCATCCTTCCACAGGTTAGAGAGATCAACAGGATGGGAAATCAGTGGAACAGAGGGCCTAACGAGACCTGATTTGCTCAATCTAACCTCTAGAATTTTGGACCATGAATCATAATCGATCCAAGCATGCAGTTGGGAGCCATCATTGAGGATAAGTTCAATCTCAGAAACATCAGCACTCTTAGTGGAAATTAAGCTCTCTATATCAATACCCACATGGTTAGCATTCACGTCCATGACCTCCTTGTTGAGTGCAGAATCAAACTCCACAGCAAATAGATTGGGTATATGGGAAACAGATCCAGATCCCTTGTTTTGTGAAACCAACCCAAACCACTGCCCATCGAGGCCTCCCGAGGGATACCCACCTGGCAAAATCACAAACGCTATGCCATCCCCATTACCGGAGGACATTGAAAAGGAAAAGTATGACGAAAAAGAAAAAGCGGACCTGTGTGCAAAGGGCTGGACCAGTTTGATGGGTTTTCCATACATGAGACGCCCTGCACTTCTAGGTGAGGACCCACTTACTCTCACAGCAGACCCTTCACTGGAAAACTGTACTACTGCATCTCCTAACAGGGTTATTGGGGAGGTGGGATGATTAAAGTTTGGGAAGGAAAAGGATGTGTGGCATGGATTGGAGTGCATAACAAACCTACTCTGGGATTGTATCAACAACAGAAAAGAGATGACGCAAAAGACATACCTTGGTAACAAAGGACCCATCTTCAAAGGCTTACCAACAGACTTCTCTACTTACGAATCTGTATATGTTTATGCACTTCTCGTGGTGTTCTGCAGACCTCTGAAAAGAAATAATGACCGAGTACAAACAGGGTGATGACTACTGAGATAAAGTGGAGTTCATTACTTGTTTATGAGAATACACATAAAGGTCAATGAGCCCATCTTAAGCAGGTCAATGAGCCCATCTTAAGCTCACTCGTCACGTGTTGCTGATGAACGGGCCCGTTGAAACTCTTGCAGTGCCTTATCTTATTGATATGCTTCTCTTTAATGTAACTTTACCGTGTTTCACCTCAAACTTTACCCGGAATCATGCCTCGACCTCAATGTGCCACTTTGGACCCCACAAAATTTTGGCCTATTTTATGAGATCTTTATGCTTGATCTAAATCCATTTTTTTCTAACAATAAGGTCACCAATGGGAGAAAAGAGAATCTGAGATTGTATTCACATCTTTAAAAAATTACTTTCTTTTTTCTCTCTTTCTTTGGGGCCAAAGTCCTTTCTAAATAATTTGGTGCAACCTCTCAACTTTGATGAGCGAAAGTCCCTTCTAAATAATTTGGTGCGACCTTTCAACTTTTTCTTTCTTAGATGAGTTTGTTGGTTTAAAAGCACTTTTGTTTATTGATTTTGTTTATTGATTTTGAATATGAATTGATGTTTTATTTCTTATTGTAAATATTATTTTAATGTTTAAATTATTTTGTATTATATATAAATTGATTTTAATCTAATATTTATCATTCTACATTTCATTATCTTAATCATAGAATTAGATTGGTTTGAATCTTGAAGTTTTATTCTTGCTTTACATGATTGAAGATACAAATTTATCATTGAACAAAAAATACCCACAATCACATCCCTAAATCTAAATTATTTTCTTACTCATGCTAAGTCAGCCATTTCAAAAACCCTAATCGTTAGTATTGACTTGTGCACCGAAATATCTTGATTTGAATATCTAGGGTTGTGTATTTAAAGAGAAACCTTAAATCGTTAGTAGCATGAATGAACAAATACAAGAAGGAGAACATCCAAAAAGCATTGTCAATACATAACTAGTATGCATCAACATTGTAAGGATAGGCATTTTCATAATTATATTTTGTGTCTTCAACCTTATAAAAAAAAGAGGTTTGACTAAGATTTATGGAAGTTCTCCCCTTTAATTTGTTGTTGCCACAACATACGGCCCTAAATCCTCATGATAGTTTTCTTTGAACTTGTATAGACCTTTTTACAAGCCTTTGTGTATTTCTTAGTATTTATATATTTCTCATGATGTCTCCTTATCCCTTTATTTTCATCTAATTAGTTTTTATTCTGTCATACCCCTAGTATCATGACTCTAAATATAACCAATATAATTATAATTGCCAAAGGCAATATTATAATTATAATATATGTATATTATAATCCAAATGTTATCACAATCATAATATCGACAATTTAAAATGTATAAGAAATTCCCATTTAACATTATAATTATAATTGTAACAACATGAAATAAAGCATTTAATAATATAATAATAAAGAAATAATAAATAATAATATCTAAAGGGAATGAATATAAAATAATTAAATAATTCGCTTGGGCGATTACTCAAAACTCAATCCAAATAACAACAGGTATAGCGCCCTTCAAAATATCGATTAATGCAAGGCACCGATAGGTTAAATTACAATAATTATGAAAGCATCAATTAAAGAAAGGCGTATACATGCATATCTTATGGTTCAAATATAAAACAATAATTAATTTACACTTGACGAATATTGTCAACCCTCGAGCGGATACTTTCAAAGCCGACAGAGCATAATGGAACCGATGAAAAGACACCTCCTTTTGCCCAAAGGCGTCTGGCGGAAAGTCGCGATGCATCCTACGCTAGAAATAGGGTCTTCGATGGTCGTCCACGGGGGCATTGAGGAGAGGAGAAAGCTAGCGAAGAAAGCAAAGAATAGCGGCTCAGGTGAGGGATTCCCACTTAGCCATTAATCTTCTAATATCCAAATATTAGATTGATAATCGTAACAATACTGATAGCATATATTAGAAATTATTTTGTGCGTTTTCTGGGCCAGCGAAAATCCATGATCTCTAGAAACCGATCTGTCTGATCCAACCCGGTGAGAATACTCACTAGTTTTAATATTTAACTTCTATGATCAGATATAATGATTGCTGCTTAAACATTGTTCCAAACTCCAAACTAACTGTGCTTTATCGAATGTAATATACAGTCCTTATACATTAGAATGCATATGGCGTTTCTGACGTGGTTCTGGAAGTCATTCCTTTTGGATAGATCCGAACCTGGAAATAAGTATGTTGGGCCTTGATACCAGGCATTGGCTTTGGGCGAACTGTGTAGTCCTAGCACGAGTCTAGACCCTTAATTGTTCATCTGTATAAACTGGTTCTAATCCTGTTTGATCTGCATTGGTGTTTTCTGAATATATAGACACGAGTTTTTGATCAATTAGCATACTGCATTTGTTATTCCTTCATCTTATAAAATCATATGCATATATTGTGAACTGGGCTAATTAGAGTTTGTTGAAATTTATTAGTTCTAGAATATATGATGAAGAATCTTTGTATTCGAGTCTTGCTCTGTTTCTGATATATTGACATGCTGTACTACATATATATATATATAGTCACTAATCCCGATTTGGATATAGGAACAAGTGTTACTTATATTTCAGTAGGAAGAATTACCATTAGGACTAGGCGTGGTTAGATACAAGACCGTCACAAGGATGCATACATACGGTAGATATTATAGATCTAACCATAGAAGCAATGCTTTCCTTAGATAGTAAATGTTATTGTGCAAATCGTTAGAATAATGATTTCTTTAGTTTTATTATGATGTTAAATATTGTTGATATTGACTTAATGAAAATCCATGTGTATTTGATTGTAAAAGATTGTCTTCTCTGTGTTTTTAAACCTATTTAGGGGAAAGGGCCTGAGAAAAGTGGTGCCTAAAAACCCCACTTAACAATCCGCTGCGGCCATGGAGGGGGTGGGGGTCCCGCTTAACAATCCGCTGTGGCCATGGAGGGGCGGTAGGCCTAGGCCACTTATAAGCTCCGCTGGCTTTCCCCAATAGGTCATGTGTCTTTTGAGGTGATGACGGGATGTAGAGAAAGCAAGTGTAAGTGTTTCCTCTAAGCACGCCACTCCGAGGATGGAATGATCTAAGCTGGACATTCAACTCGGGGCCAAGGGGTGGGTCATCCTGTCAGTGTGCTTGTGCCCTTGGGCTTAGATGGACAGCTTCTGGCAGATCTACTCACACCACTCCTCTTCTGGTTTCATTATTACTCTTGTAATTATGCTTATATTTTGGATGTTTAGATATTAATGCTAACAAAAAAAATGTGTTAATTTGGTGATTACAGGGATTGAATCTAAGGATCATTGAATTAGGAGAAAATTCATTTGATAGAAGAACCCCTAAACCTAATCAACAAGCAAATTCTAGGACAGGTCCGGTAAGGGACATTACAGTGGTATCAGAGCAACTTTCTTGCCATCCTGTGGGAAACTATGAAAACCTACCATAGGAAAGGCTCGAGGAACAACCTTGAGAACAATCACGATGGGGATGACCTTATAGGTGACCCCCTAAGGGACGAGCTTAGAACCTTTATGGAAAGTAGTGAGAAGAAAACCCAAGCCCTTTTGGAGCAAAATGAAAAAACTAACCAAGCTTTACTTCAAGCCCTCCAAAATCTAAGTAGCAGTAATAATAAAGAGGCCAACTCTAAACTTTCCGGAAACAATCTTTTCACTCCCTCACGGGACATGAGCTCTAGACCCACCCAACCTCCTTTCTTGCAAAATGAAGAAAACCATATCAATGGGCCCCCCGTAATGGATGTGGATGAGATTGTGGAAGCCTACTATAGGTTAGAACCTGAAAGAAGGGAGTTGGTATCTTTTAAAGACTATTGTGAAGCCAAACAAAGAACTATTCCAAGGAGGGTGGAGAGGAACTCAATTGATAATGAACTCAAGAGTAGAGTAAGCAAATTAACTCTCCCTAACTTTAATGGTGAAGACAAGACCACTGCTCGATCATGGGTTCAGAAATTAGATACTTATCTCTCCCTTAGCCCGATGACGGAATCAAATGCAATCAAATTTGCCGTGTTACACCTAGCCGGAATGGCCCATGATTGGTGGCATCACGGTCTCATAACTCAAGGACATCAACAAGTCAAGACCTATGATGACTTTACTCAAAGGTTGATCAAACGATTCGACCAAAGACACCCCGAGTGGTACTTCCGTGAACTTACTAGAGTAAGGCAACATGGAACTATTGAAAACTATGCTGCTGAGTTCCAAAGACTAGCAGTCATGGTCCCTGAAATTTCCCAAGAGAGACTCACTTATTTGTTCATAGAGGGCCTAAGGGGATCAGTCAGAAGCTTGGTGAGTGCATTAGAACCCACTCGCCTAGATGAAGCCATTCAAAAGGCTATGAAGTTTGAAGAAAGTGGACCGAGGGACAAATCCAAGAACTCTTCCTCATCATCCAAACTCCCTCACAAGGAGGAAGGGCCGAGAAGGGACGATTCACTAAGGACATGTCCTTATTGTAAGGGGAAGCGAGACCATGGACATATGTGTCAGGCAATGAAAGACCTAAAAGAAAAGGGTTTGTGCTTCACATGCAATGGACCATGGGAACGTGGTCATCGATGTAAAAGAAAGGGCCAAGTCCACAAGATAGGAGCAATCCCTAAGGATGAAAGCAATGAACAAACAAGTAAGAAATCAAGGTACAAGGAATGACCTCAAAATTATCCAATTTAAAGACGGGACAATGCATAAATAAAGTTTAAGTCTAAACGTACACATCTAATAAGGAACGTACGGATCAAGCAACCTTTCTAATGAGAATTGGGAAAACTTCTTCATAAGAGCATTACATAGTTTTGAGTCACACTCCTAATCCTCTTCGTAAGTTCTTAGAAGACATCCAGGTTACAAATCGAAGTTTGCTTGAGGGCAAGAAAATTCGAGAGGGGAGGACTGTCATACCCCTAGTATCATGACTCTAAATATAACCAATATAATTATAATTGCCAAAGGCAATATTATAATTATAATATATGTATATTATAATCCAAATGTTATCACAATCATAATATCGACAATTTAAAATGTATAAGAAATTCCCATTTAACATTATAATTATAATTGTAACAACATGAAATAAAGCATTTAATAATATAATAATAAAGAAATAATAAATAATAATATCTAAAGGGAATGAATATAAAATAATTAAATAATTCGCTTGGGCGATTACTCAAAACTCAATCCAAATAACAACAGGTATAGCGCCCTTCAAAATATCGATTAATGCAAGGCACCGATAGGTTAAATTACAATAATTATGAAAGCATCAATTAAAGAAAGGCGTATACATGCATATCTTATGGTTCAAATATAAAACAATAATTAATTTACACTTGACGAATATTGTCAACCCTCGAGCGGATACTTTCAAAGCCGACAGAGCATAATGGAACCGATGAAAAGACACCTCCTTTTGCCCAAAGGCGTCTGGCGGAAAGTCGCGATGCATCCTACGCTAGAAATAGGGTCTTCGATGGTCGTCCACGGGGGCATTGAGGAGAGGAGAAAGCTAGCGAAGAAAGCAAAGAATAGCGGCTCAGGTGAGGGATTCCCACTTAGCCATTAATCTTCTAATATCCAAATATTAGATTGATAATCGTAACAATACTGATAGCATATATTAGAAATTATTTTGTGCGTTTTCTGGGCCAGCGAAAATCCATGATCTCTAGAAACCGATCTGTCTGATCCAACCCGGTGAGAATACTCACTAGTTTTAATATTTAACTTCTATGATCAGATATAATGATTGCTGCTTAAACATTGTTCCAAACTCCAAACTAACTGTGCTTTATCGAATGTAATATACAGTCCTTATACATTAGAATGCATATGGCGTTTCTGACGTGGTTCTGGAAGTCATTCCTTTTGGATAGATCCGAACCTGGAAATAAGTATGTTGGGCCTTGATACCAGGCATTGGCTTTGGGCGAACTGTGTAGTCCTAGCACGAGTCTAGACCCTTAATTGTTCATCTGTATAAACTGGTTCTAATCCTGTTTGATCTGCATTGGTGTTTTCTGAATATATAGACACGAGTTTTTGATCAATTAGCATACTGCATTTGTTATTCCTTCATCTTATAAAATCATATGCATATATTGTGAACTGGGCTAATTAGAGTTTGTTGAAATTTATTAGTTCTAGAATATATGATGAAGAATCTCTGTATTCGAGTCTTGCTCTGTTTCTGACATATTGACATGCTGTACTACATATATATATATATATAGTCACTAATCCCGATTTGGATATAGGAACAAGTGTTACTTATATTTCAGTAGGAAGAATTACCATTAGGACTAGGCGTGGTTAGATACAAGACCGTCACAAGGATGCATACATACGGTAGATATTATAGATCTAACCATAGAAGCAATGCTTTCCTTAGATAGTAAATGTTATTGTGCAAATCGTTAGAATAATGATTTCTTTAGTTTTATTATGATGTTAAATATTGTTGATATTGACTTAATGAAAATCCATGTGTATTTGATTGTAAAAGATTGTCTTCTCTGTGTTTTTAAACCTATTTAGGGGAAAGGGCCTGAGAAAAGTGGTGCCTAAAAACCCCACTTAACAATCCGCTGCGGCCATGGAGGGGGTGGGGGTCCCGCTTAACAATCCGCTGTGGCCATGGAGGGGCGGTAGGCCTAGGCCACTTATAAGCTCCGCTGGCTTTCCCCAATAGGTCATGTGTCTTTTGAGGTGATGACGGGATGTAGAGAAAGCAAGTGTAAGTGTTTCCTCTAAGCACGCCACTCCGAGGATGGAATGATCTGAGCTGGACATTCAACTTGGGGCCAAGGGGTGGGTCATCCTGTCAGTGTGCTTGTGCCCTTGGGCTTAGATGGACAGCTTCTGGCAGATCTACTCACACCACTCCTCTTCTGGTTTCATTATTACTCTTGTAATTATGCTTATATTTTGGATGTTTAGATATTAATGCTAACAAAAAAAATGTGTTAATTTGGTGATTACAGGGATT
The DNA here is from genome assembly GCA_007258455.2 of Sequoia sempervirens. Classification (NCBI taxonomy): domain Eukaryota; kingdom Viridiplantae; phylum Streptophyta; class Pinopsida; order Cupressales; family Cupressaceae; genus Sequoia; species Sequoia sempervirens. The sequence continues at coordinate 75,330 of VDFB02053034.1, forward strand.
GAATCTAAGGATCATTGAATTAGGAGAAAATTCATTTGATAGAAGAACCCCTAAACCTAATCAACAAGCAAATTCTAGGACAGGTCCGGTAAGGGACATTACATATTCCCTCCAAAAATATCTCTTGTAATTTATTATTAAGATATTTTCTTTATTTTCCTAGGTTCTTGTTTGCAATGACTTCACAAATGCAAGATTTCTCTTGACCCAATTTAAATATGTCCCTTATTGTGTTTGTTTCCATATTGGGTGACTTTCTCCCTTTTTGTTAATGTTATCCCCCAATAGCTCCAATATTGGGATTAAGTGGGTCTCGTGATGCCTAATTTTATTTTAGACTTAGCCTCTTCTTTAGTAAATCTAGACTCCAAAATTCCCCAAGTTTTGTTTCATAGGCATATCCTATTTAAGTCTTTATTGGATATTCATTTTTTTTATGATTTGTCTTTCCCCCAAATCTAATTCAAATTTTCAATGTCATTTGATTATTATCATGTCTATCTCTTCCATCACATTGATTTCCCTATCTTTTTTATTTTTTATTTCCAATAGCCTTCGAGACCCAATAACCATTTTTTTTTGTTTCCTTGAGTCTAGAGTCTTAATGTTTCCTAGGGATTTATTTCATTTCTTCATATTGATTTTCACCCATTATAAACCCCATTGGAAGAGTTCATTGACTTTATGTTTTTGAAACCTTTTCTCAAATTTTAAAAGAATTTCCATTGGATAACCCCTAAAGTCTACTCTAGATTTCAATTTGTTTTAATCAATGTCAAATTCAAATTCATCATCACACTAATTTTGTTCCATAATATACTATTATTTTTATTACAGGCCTATAGAGTTGAGAATTGATTTTAAGAATGATTTTAATTCCAGGTCTCAAGCCTTTATCTAAGACTTAGTCCCTTTCAATACTTACCAATATTTCAAGTGTATTTCATCAATTTAAAGAGTTCTTGATCACATCTAATTTTTTTAATTGGTAAGAGAGGACAGGGGCCATACCCTTATAATAAAAGAACAAAAATAATCAAATTTCTAAAGGGTTGTAACCTTGAGAAAATGTGAAGGTTCAAAACTATTTGAAAGGAAGCAAAGGTGTGAATATGCTTCCCAAACTAATCTATGAGAGGAAATTTGTGCAACAATTAAATTGATGATACATTTACAAAGAAATTAACACAAAATTTATATACAATAACATAATGATTTACATGGGGATAACCAATTAGGGAGAAAACCCCACCCCATTTGAAGCAACTCAATATATTATTTAGTAATCAACAAGGTTACAATATGCATTTAGAGTCTAATATTTTACATGAGTGTCACCAACATGTAGGTCTACAACATTTTTGGTAGCATAATTGTACATGAAAAACTGACTTTGAAACCTCCATCTCTAGTATTTAATAAATACATAAATGTTAAACCATAAATCAAGTGCACAATTTTCCAGAACCATGTGCCAAAATTATGACCCAAAATTTGTACCCTATTTGGTCTAAATTCCAATAGCTAGGTTGGTTATGGTTTTCTAGATTAAAAATAGAATATGATCTTATAATTGTCATAACTTTTCATAGAATCTAGCATATGTAACTCCTTGATTTGGGCACTAAAATTTAAGATATCCAAACCAATTCAAATATGCCTTATGACATGTGGCACAAGGTATCATAATGCTAATAAATAATTCAATATAACCCCCCTCTTACATGCTCTTACATGTTGAATAAAATCTACCACAAGTAACTCCCATATTACAATATCATAAGATGCTCTTACACATCATGATGACATTAGATTTCCTTACAATTCTTTTATAGACATTACAAAATATTTGACACATGGAAAAGTGTGCCACCTCAAAGTGGGTTGCCCTCTTTCCATGTGAGGATAAAATAACTAATAAATACAAACATTAGGTTGCAAGGTTGAGAAACCTTTCCCAATATTCTCTCACTTATTAAATACCTTACAAAGAGAAAAGGGGAACTTTAATAATGAAATCCAACTACTAGAGGTGGTGAGGCCCATAGATTCACTACACCACTTGAACTTATTTGTGCTCTATAGTTTTTTCAAAGCATATATAACATTATTTATAGTGTAAAACTATCCAACACCACCATCCCATGGTCTACCATGTCTCAAAAAATGGTACTAGAATTTTTTGTACTTCATCCTCACATAAAAGTTTAGGTTCATTAATAGACATATGGTACTCTAATTGTCAAAAATAACTCTAATAGTTCCTCGAATCAACCCCACATCAAAACACAATCTCTTAAATCATATTGCCTCCTTAAAGACACGAGTAGTTGTCATGTACTTAGTATCTATAATTTGGACAAAGAGACCATAGCATGTTGAATCCCACTAATAGCAATATCTAGTCTCGTACAAATCATAACCAATAACACTAGCATATGACACATGAGCCATGCTCTCCATCTTATTATGTGTAGTTAGAAATTTCTCTATGGATAACTTAGTCCCTATTGAGATAGGAACACCCAATGGTATGCAAACTAACATATTGAATATCTCCAACACATAGTTCGCATACTTCCTCTAGCCCAACAAAAGCTTTATTTTCTCTCTTTCGATCTCCATCTCTAAGATATACTTGGTATCCCCACATCCATCATATTAAACTGTTAAAATTTGGGACTTCAAATCACAAAAATCGCATCCTTACTATTACAAAAAATGACATGTCATCCTTATACAATGTGATAACAAGTAATTGATCACTATCCAGTTTATAGTTAACACAATGATCCAATTTCAATCTCAAAAATCATAACAAAAAAAATCAAACTTTTGGTACCACATTCTAGGAGATTGTTTGAGCCCAAGAAAATATTTATTAATCTATAACCCAAATATTCCTTACCTTTTTCAACATAGTTCTCTAGGTGTATCATATAATTTTCTTCCTCCAAGTCACCTTATAGGACTGAAGTCTTCACATACATCTATTCTATCTATAAATCAAAATCTAATACTATTGATAATAGGAATTTGATAGATATGAACTTAGCAATTGGGGAAAATATCTCATCAAATTCTATCCCTTCGCCTGATAATAGTTGTTTGCAACCAATCTTACCTTGTACTTTTCACTACTTCCATTTGAGCCAAAAATTTTGAACAACCATTTACATCTGAAATGTTGGAAAAGGGAAACCTTTTTGGGGAGGCCTTCCTTTCTAGGGTTTTACACCTTTTCCTAAGGATTTCATTAAATAGGGACAATGGATGATGGATGGTAATGGGGATTTGAAGGACTTGGACAAGGTATATGATTGACTTACAGCTTGAAAGATGAGTCAACCAACCCTTGAACAAATCTAGGATGAATTTGGGGATGAAATACAATAACGTAAATTATTGTTCTAATGCAAATACAACAAACACAGAAATTCATAGACAAATTCGAATAATTGAAATGGATAGAGCAAGAGACTATGCACTTGTGGTATGAATTTGAGCTTGATTTTGGAGGACTAATTCACACAGGGCGTAAGTGTCCTTGTAGAGGGATTTCAGATCTATTTTTGTAGTTCTCTGGTGCCAGATCAAATCTTTCCATTTTCATCTACAAATCTGGGTATGTGCAGGATCATCATGGGAAAAACAGGCCCTTAAGTGGCAATGAAAATTCAGAAAAATCAAAGTTAGGCAACTTGACATAAAAATTTGAATAAGTTATCTATATTATTTCAAGAATATGTAAGAATAGAATCTGTGGAAAATTGAATGTAGTTTCTAAAATACTAAGTTTATTTTATTTTTTTTAAAGTCTATTTGGTGAA
>VDFB02053036.1:0-67318 GCA_007258455.2 Sequoia sempervirens
GTGATACTATCAACAATGTAATTATATACTGATTACTATTTCTTTTTACATAATCTAACGTATTTCAAACTTTTCATAGGCTTCCCAACACTTCGAAGGAAACAAATGCAAGACTAGAAAAAAAGGGCAACACAAACTTGGCTCACGGTGGTTATATGAAATTAGCCACACGAATTGTAAGTATCAATAAATGAAATATTGCATCCAAATTATAATAAATTGAAAACAATTTTGGTTTTATCACACCATAGAAGCAAAATTTATGATCTTATGCAAAAATGTAGGGCCCTAAATTCAACAGAGTTCCCATAGAAGAGGACCTAAAGATTGCCTTCCAGCAAGGCTATGGAGCCGTGGCTGAACGCCTAAGAGTCTTCACTGGGCAAACACAATCTTCCATTGCATCTGACACATGGGTAAATAAACTCAATAAAGTTTATTTAAAATTGAATACTTGTGCAATCTATTCAATATTAGTTTCCACCATAAAGTAATTACATGCCTTTTTTTTTTAAACATTCAAGCAATGATAATACTGCACATGACATTGGAATGCAGCCTGGTGAGGGTGGAGCACAACGTGCATATGAAGGTCATGGTGTGCATCCAGGTACTTTAGAGCATGTAGAGGATGATCAACATGTTGAGCATGATCAGGCTAGAAGATCAGATCATGAATATGATGTGGCCCCATCAGGTTAAATAGGACCACTCTAAAGTTCTTTTAAACATATTTAATTGCAATTGGTGTATTAATTAAAGTAACCTTTCATGTTTCAACTTTAGAGCATGTAGAGCGTGATCAACGTGTTGAGCATGATCAGGCTAGAGAAGATCAAGAACATGATGTGGCCCCATCAGGTAAAGAGGACCACCCTCATGCTCTCTTAAACATATTTAATTTCAATTGGTGTATTAATTAATGTAACCTTTCGTGTTTCAACTGCAATCAAGATTTAGAGGGTGTTCAACATGTTGAGCATGAGTCTATAACAAAAGTTCAGGAACATGATGTGGACCCATCAGGTAAAGAGAACCACTCTAATGTTCTTTTAATTAATAAAATACTTGTAACAATAATAATAAAACATATCAGTTTAACATTTCTTTCTTATTGCAGTAGACCCCCCTTGCAGCGGCATCCACGTCATGAGTAGACGACTAGGCGTACATTAAGATCTGAGCAGGATAGAACAACTAAAAGGGGGACGGATATTGATTTAGAAAATGATACTCCACTTCAACTTTATGTAGCTTTAAAAAAGAAACAAAAAAAAAGTAATTGTAATCATATCATGACAACCATATTTTTGATAATATGTAAAAACTGAAAGAATGAATATTATATGTTAATGAATGAATGTGAATATGTTAATTAATGAATGTTATATGTTAATGAATGAATGTTATATGTTATTAATGGATGAATGAATGATTAATGTTATATGATTGGGTATGGGGAATTGAGAGTGATGTGAGGGGGGGAGGGGGAAATGAGCTTCCACCGTCACGTGGTTGGCCCTGTTAAGTAGAGAATATTAAACTATTCTCAAAACAAAGAGAAGCTCAATAAGGTAATGCACTTTTCAATATAATAAATGCATCGTTTGAAGCATCAAACCAATATGCAAAGATGAAAGAAAGTGCTAAATTTTCACTATGGTGGCAGAAAAATGATTCTTTATACCCTGAATCCATGCTCGCATCATAATTTGAAGTTGTTTCCATTCCAATGTTCTGAGTTTAGTTTGTTTGTATGGCTTTGTATGAATACCACATTGTGTTGTGTGTGGATTTGGTTTCAAAGCTCTGTTTCTTCTATTTTTAGTGGTGACATAACTCTAAAATTTGACTTTTGTGCATAACAGGTTAGTGGAAAAATTGGCTGCTCTGAAGGGTTTAGAGGCTCGATTGAGATAGATACAGGATATTTGGATCTTGTTGTTGATGGGAGGCTTCGACTTAACCATGAAATTTTGTACCATCTGCAGGTATGCAAAAGTTTCTCTACTTACATTCATTCTTGATCATAAATGTTGTAAATGATATTAATGCTTCAAACTTAAGATTCGTTTCATTGTTATAATGATCAAAATGTTATACTTTGCTATACATTCAAGCATTCTCTTGCCCCCTACCCTTTTCTCTCTCCCCCCTCCTTTTAAGAATTTTCTTTGTCATAAAAGATTCACATTTTGTCTCATTTACACAAATTTATCTGAAGCTAGGAGTGAATAAATATATGTAAAAGATGATGGATTATGTCTAAACAACAACTTTCCATCTTATAGCTAATTAAATCCTTAATATTTGAATAGTTTAGAGCTCGAATAATGCTTGTATATGCATGTGTAGCAATAAGGGAGCCTATGTGAAGATTGAAATTTAAAACATCACTTTGGTATTTTTCCTTAGGCGGTGAAATGATATTTTGAGTAATACAAACCTACACACACATTGATATTTTTCGGCATTGCATTGGAGAAATTTTTTTCTCTTATACCTACCCTCGGCTAGGCATGGAGGTATATAATATTGGTTTCTAGGTTTATTCTGTAAATAGTTAATTTCACAGAGGAAGACTAAAATCTTCTTAATGTCCTATGTCAGGAGTGAAAGCATATGAATCACTTGCTGAAGGCCCATTTTGTATTCATCCAAAAACTGGTTTGTTCTTTTTTTTTCATGTTTCTTGCATGTGTTTTTTTTAGGCTCTAGAGATGTAGCTCGACTCTTTCCTTTGTACTTTTCATCTATTGTGATGATTACAATAGATTCATGTAGATCTTTTTGTAACCTTATTTTCTACCAATCAATTTGCAAGCCACTCACATATTAAAGACCATTTCACTAACTTGTAGTCATCCATTACTTCATATGTTGCAGGTTGTGTCTGTGTGCCAATAAATCTTGATGATTACGAGAACTTTAATCCTACAAGTGTACCCAATCTTTCTCAAGTAAAAGTCTTACCTTATTTTATAGTACTTTAAATGGTTAATTGAAGGTGCTTCTTTAGATTTGAGATAGTTGAACCCTGGATTAAAATATGGTATTAGATGGGCAGTATAATGATAAAACTGAGGTCCATTGAACACAAATTACGAACATAATTTACTAGACTATGAATAGTGTTACAATTATAATTATTTCTTCTTTACCTACCTTTGCATTAATGAAAAAGATAGATCCCTATAAATCTAACCATGAAAGTGTTGAAATCTGCAATATCTGCAGGACTCGGGAAACTATCAAACATATTTTTTTTGAATGTTTTTATGCTTAGGAAATTTGGTACTTATTCTACCATAAGCTGAAGGTCTGGAATAGCAATGGTAAAATTAATTGGCATGATATTATGTTTTGTAATTTCAAGCTCAAGTTTGATTGTAAGCTATTAAGTAGTTGAAGGAAAGTCCCGACGACCCCCAAAGTCACAGTGATAAGTTATCATTGGTGAGAATCGTAGCGATACACTTAAGACCGAAGGAATAATTCTCGGGGAGACTCAGAATGTCAGTATGACTGCATGACACCATAGCGACATATGATCTATTGGCTATCAGTGAGACTCAGAACATCGATGAGACTGTGTGACACCAAAGCAATATGTAATATTGACTGTCGAAGAGACTCAAGGCGTCGACGAAACTACATGACGTCTCAGCGGGTGTCTAATAAACATGGAAAATGATCGAATAAAATAATTGTCCGAGATTTGAATATGAAGGGATGCGACTTGATTGATCTCTCACCGATGGTACATTTCAACGAATATTTTTAAAAAAAAATTGCACTGTTTCGTCAAAATTTTGACAAACACAACTGACGAATCACCGAAAAGGTCCGACGAAGTTGCTATAGCGGCGATGAAGGCTTTGTCGTAACTCCTTTTCCATTTCATCACAATTTCGACGAATTCCACCAACGAATCACAGAAAAGGTCTGACGAAGTTGCTTGGCTGCGACGAAGGCTTCATCGTAACTCCTTGCCCATTTCGTCTCAATTTCGATGAACGTTACCGACGAATCACATAAAAGGTCCGATGAAGTTGCTTAGCTGCGATGAAGGCTTCGTCGTAAATACTTTCCCATTTCATCGAAATGGTGATGAAATTTGGTGTTCTTTCGACACCCATTTTGTCGATATTCCGACGAACATCTGAGTCATTTTATGATGCGGATGACCGACGAATCTGCGTCATTATTTCGACGTTTAATTCGTTATCGGACTTGCAACGAAAAAATAGTGACGAAAATATTTTCGTCATTTCGTCGCTTTTCCGACAAAGATTTGTCGAACCACCGACGAATGTCCATCGGAAAATGGTGTCAAATTCAGTAGTGTCTCCTAGGACCAGATGATTATGCTTCCAGTTGTGCTCCCCTAGCTCTTGCAAGAGAAATTTCCTCATCAATGAAACCAATATCTTTAAGTGTTTTCTCCACTTTCTTCCTAATCTTAGGCTTTTGTTGCTCCATATGAATTTCCATTGACTTTTTAGCATATGTCCCAATTCTAGGTTCATTGGGATCCTTTGGATTCTTTAGCAATATTTGCACATAACCTTCAGCTTCTTCTTCTGTTATCTCATATTCAAGAGGCTGAATCCAGATAGTTCAAGGTTCTATAGCCTCAATCATACACTCATCAGTGGAGACATGAAATATGATGTCATTCTTATACTTCTCCACAATTTTTCTCAGAATTCTATCCCTTTCATTCATATTTCTTTTGAATACAACAAAAAATGTTGTTAGGGCATCCTCCCGAGTGTCCAAATTACCAAGAGTATGCATGTAATCAAATATTTGATGTCCCTCTGGTCTGGATGGGTTCCAAAATACTTTTTTATTCTTCCCAGGGAGTTTTTTCATGAAATAAAATAGTAAGCATACAATCAGAGAACCAAACTTAAGTGCATACTTTCTTTCCTTTGACGACTTCACATTCTCGAACAACTATAACTAGAGCAGATCGCACAAATCATAATCAATACCCTTCACGACCATATCGAACCCAGTGAAGATAGCAGTAGCCGAAACATAATTCTCTCTATTTTTGAAATATATCTTGTGACCTATCATGAGAGATGCATACTTCACTGCATGATTAGTAATGGTTTTCGTTGCTAAATCTCTTTTATCGTATTTGACTCCTGTAAGTTATTCTACAACCTCATTCTTTACTGATTTCAAAACGAGCACTTTACCTTTATCCAATAACCCTGTAACGACCCTAATTGCCTCTTTCGTTATAAGATGTGACTGGTCAGTCCACATAAATTTGTCATAAATTCTACTTAGAAATGACTTCACAAATTTTTCATCACAGTTGAAATTAGGAAAATTGTTCCAGACGTTCAAATTTTTTATCAACCACATATGAATACTTAGGTTTTACCCTGAAGTCATCGCCAGTAAGCTCATCTTTCCAAATGTCAATTAGATTTGCATGATTGTATTCTTCAAATTTTATCCGAATAATCATCCTAGTATCTTCAGTCGGCGTTACACCATGTTGAATTGACAAAAATGCGCCCATGGGATCATCTTCAAAAAATTTTGAAGAGCACTTTTTGTAAGAGGGTCTCGGCCTTTATAACACTTTAACTACCATAGGAGTAGCTATACTTCCAATCCAAATTCAAACAACTCAAAAGAACACAATTGTACGAAAGATTAAAGTACCTTTTTTTCAAAGAATTTGAAACTAGGGTTTGCACTACTCGCACTCCAAATCTCCTTGAAAATGATGCAATCACTCTTCAATCTCTTTAGATACACGAATGATAAAAATTCCTTAAACATTTCTTTATAAAACATCAATCTACCCTAATTCGCATTAAATGTGATAGATTTCAAAAAGTTGCTAAAAACATTTTTCTTAACACATAAAACCCTAATTCGGTCCGCAGATCATCATGCCAATATATTTTCTTCTGGTTTCTTTTTCAAAGCCTCTGAAGATTCATTCTTCACATTTCAACCTCGTGCCAGCCTTTGACATGACATTTATCTAGGGGGTTTTTATGATTTTCTAATAATGCTCCCCCTTCGACCTTGCTAGGTCTAATTACCGAATAAATCGTCTGTATCGGATGAGGGCACACACTCATTAGTAGTCTCTGGTTCTCTTTCTTTTTCCAAATCTTATTCATCTCTTGCTTAACCTCATCTTTGTCAACCTTCTTCACAAATTCATTCTTTTCCACCGGATTGGTCTCCTTACTCTTCTTGCTTCTACAGACTCTTGAAACATGTCTTGGTTTGTTGCAATTATAGCAGAAAATATTTTTCTAATTGGATTAATTTCCACTAATCCTTGTTTTTGCACTGAATAGCTTTATGCCCATACTTGTTGCAAGTATAACAGTATCCATTAAAGGATTGATTCATTCTTCCTCCATAAAAATGATTCATCATCAGAGTCTTGCATTCAATTGCCCTATGTCCAATTCTTTTGCATGCAAAACACTAACCAGTAAAAGGACCAGAGAACTGATTCATTCTACTCCTACATTATGTTGCCTTGTGACCAAATTTATTGCATGAAAAACAAGTTCCATTAAAATAAGGATACATTTGTGCATTAGGTTGTCTCATCGAAGGTCTTCTAGTGGAGTTGAATTTTCTTTCTACTTTCCTTTATTTAGAGTCTTCTAATTATTCACAATCTTAGAACTTTCACCGATATCATTTCCCATACCACCTTTATCTTTACTTGGTTTCTATCCTGCAATCACTTTATCAAGCCCATCCGAGCTAGATTTGAATTTGTTTTCACAAAGTTTCACCTTCTCCAAATCCACTTTCAGGTTCACAACTTCTTGTTCAAGCTTGGTGCAATCTTCATACTTGCTCTATATCAGAGTGTTCAGACACTCTTCAATTCTTTTCTTCTCCTTTACTTGTACTTTCAAACAGACAATATCTTCATTAGCCTTTTTCCACTGATTAGTCACCTTCTTATGTCTATCTTTGAAATTTTTCAATTTCTCCTTTAATTTTCGGACACATTCATTTGCATCTTCAATATTCTCTTTAGATCTTTGTTTTCTCTTTCAACTTTGTCAAGATCCTCAAGAGCAGTTTGGAGTTCTCCTTTATCATCCATTTCTTCCATCTTCAGGTTCTCCCTCATGTTGTTAGGCTTCTCCGGAGGAACTGAGCTCTAATACCAATTGTTGAAAGTCCAAGATACTGAGAGGGGGGGTTGAATCAGTATCTTCTTAAATTTTTTGAACAAATACAATCCAACTATTCCAATGCATATAATAACAAAGATAAACAAGAGCATTAACAGAGCATGGAAACACAAGACACATGAACACCAAAAATTTTATGTGGAAAACCCAAAATGGGGAAAACCACGGTGAGTGTTAGCTCACAATATAGTATAGCCAGTTATAAAAGATTACAAAATGGGTGGCTCATTGCCAGGACTCACTGTCCATAAACAAAGGCTCACCACCTACAAAATTACAATGATTGAATAGCTTTTAGCCAAAAAATGAACTGATAGAGTACACCTAATGAGTGCAGATTCAGTTCCAAATATAGCTCAATAAATGGACTTGACACACTTCATCATGTTCACACTTCTTCGCATCATCGCATTACTTCTTCAAAAACTATTTGTTTTATATATATATATATATATATCCAATCTCTTCGCAAGCATCAATTAGGCCAACCTAATTAAATGCACTTTCTCATTACCAAAAATACCAACTGTCGGCCTCAAGCTCTAAAAAAGATAACCCACACGCTTCAACAAGTTGGCACAGACCTAAAATAGGTTGCACATAAGTCCGCATAGAAGTTAATTTACACAATACATTCAACAAGTTGACCAGAGATGAGCCAGAAAACATAATTGTAAAACATCAACATGACACCATACAAACAACTGGATACATAAGATCTTGTATGTACATGCTTCCAACACCTACAAACCATTTCCCAAAACCGCAAGCAACAATGATCACTGGAAAATGAATGCGGACCAAAATACCAAAGGATGTAAGCAAAATACCAGTTCAGATATCAGACTAGAATACCGGAGCAACTTTAGTCTTGATCTTGTAGTTGCCACTCATATATCATGGTGACATCAATGACAACAAAGAGTAACAAAATGAGATGTTCTTCATTTTTCCAACATGAACAACAGTATTTGTGTAAAGAACCATTTTTTATATCCTTTTTGAAGGTTGTTTTTTGTGTAGAAAATTTTTGGGGTAAGGGGGAGATAAATATTTCTTTTCCATTGATGTCAAAAGGGGAGAGAGAACATGTGAAAAATGGAAATTATTACAAGAAGAAAACTACAAAAGATGTTGTTGTTGGCTTTTCACATCTTGTGTTGCCATCAATGACAAAGGGGGAGATTGTTGGAAATTGGATTGCATCAAATGGTTGTCATTGATGTCAACACAGTATTGAATGTATGAGAATTTTACCAGATGCTATTCCCTATCAAAGATGTTCTTTATCAGTGTACCAGTGCGATGGTTTTTGGGTCTAGATTCTACAGCAAGACAAGCTATGAATCTGATATCTTAACTATGTCATTATGATTCACTCAGACATCTATATTTGAGATCTTGAGAATTTTTGTGTTGGGAGCAATAAGTTATCAATGACAGAGTTTAAATTTGTACACTACAATTGTTTCTTTGTTCGATATAGATGATTTTGGGTGCATTTAGATGATTTTGGATTGTTCTAATAGTAGGTGTTGGGGGAGTGATGCCCTCATTAATGATGCATTTAGATGATTTTGGACTAGTGGTTTGGCATGACTCAACTTTAGAACTTTGGTTCATTCCTTGTAGGAAGCTAGAAAGGCATGATTTTGATTTTGTGAGATGAGGTGGAGGATTAGGTTCAAGGATTGGGAAATAACAAGATATGGGATTTACATTAGAAGTGGAGACTATGGGGATATCACATAATGATATAGGTTGATACATGAATGGGGGATAAGATTGAGGTTGGGATATGGATGGAGGATAATATGGGTTTCCCTTGTCGAAGGTATCATAAGGGTGACCAATAAATACACATGTAGGTGTGTTGGGGTAGACTATGCTAGCTAATTCTTGGTCAAAAGATAGGGTTGAGCAATGAGAGTTTCGGGAAAGCTTACTAATGATTGTCATCAAGGGGGTCAATTCCATACTTGTTTTGATCAATAAGACTATCATCATCATTGTTTTCAAATAGATTTTTGGGATGGTCATGATGAGGGGGCTCATAAAAACAAAATGGATTCATGATGATCATTTGATGAGTGGGATGAAGATGAAAGATAAAATTGGACGGGAAGAAATTATAAGATAAAAGGAATGGATTGAAAGTGGGAGAAGAGATCTTAAAAAAACCTTAAGGTGGATTTACTAAAGCTCACATTAGGGATATGGTTGATTTTGAATGAATGGATGAAAGAACCCCATATAAAGAAGTGAACACACTAGAATAGGGTGTAGAATCATTTAATCAGGGTGTGGATGTGTTGAAAGGTGAAAATGACTTACAAGTAGATGCACTAATGAAGGTAGTTGATGCACTGGAGCAAGTGTGGATGCATTGATTTATGAAATTCTTAGGAGAAGGCTAGATGTGAATGTGTTGAGGGTTGTTGTGGATACAACAATTTGATAACCTTGGATGGAAATGGTATAAATTTGTAGGGTTTTTTATCAAGAACCTTAGGATGATAATTTTGAGGATGAATTAGAGGGGTGAATTTGATGATGAAAGAAGGATGAAGAGTTGGGGAAAGTAAGATTGTTTAAGAACCAAATTTAGATGATGATTATGATTGGATTTGATTTTATACTTAGGATACTAATCTCTTAAGAAAAGATTATTTCTATTACCTGCTTGAGATATGCTAAGTTCTCAAGTAAATGTTGGTTTGATTTTGATTTTATTCAATTTGGGTCTTGATTAGTGATGGGTCTTGATTAGTGATGGGTTTTAATTTTGAAGGGAGTTGGTTGGTTTGAAATGATTATAGGAATGGGTAGAATTGAGGATCGAAGATAGATTAGAAGGATGAAAGGGTTTGATTGGGGTTTTGGATTAGAAGAGATGAAGGTTTTGGATAAGGGTTTGGATTATATTAGATGATTGGTAGCTAAGGTCCTTAAAATCTCAAATATTTTGATTGATTTGGGTTAAAATATTAAGGATGTAGGCCAATTTGGATTTGGATTGGGTGGATTAGAGGAAGATTAAATATTACTAGATTGGATTGATGGATTTATATTTTGATGGGGAGGGTTGACCTTTGGCACCCACAAACATACTATTTATCAAGTGATTGGTAGCTAGGGAGTGTCAAGTTACATGAGATCCCTTAACATTGCAAGCTAAAGGCCTTGTCTAAAGGTGAATTCTCCCTCTCACCACTTGAAAGCATGTTTGGATTATATTTGGGTTAAAATATTAAGGATGTAGGCCAATTTGGATTAAGTGGATTAGAGGAAGATTAAATATGACTAGATTGGATTGATGGATTTATATTTTGATGGGGAGGATTGACCTTTGGCAATGTTTGAAAGAAAATTCACACAAACATTCAAAGGCATGCAAATAATTTAAATTTTCAGGATTTGGTTTTAAGAGGTTGCATGGGTTTTGATGATGAAGAAATGCCAAGCACATTAATAACATGATTATTCAAGTGGGTGTATCAATCTTTGTAAACCCACAAACATACTATTTATCAAGTGATTGGTAGTTGGCGAGTATCAAGTTACATGAGATCCTTTACCATTGTAGGCTAAAGGCCTTGTCTAAAGGTGAATTCTACCTCTCACCACTTGAAAGCATGTTGCAAGTGACTTTCTCAGCTAACCATTTACCAATGCACTATAAGTGGTTGATTGGTTCCTATCTAAGATGAACAATAGCTGCTAGTTGCAACCTTGATATACCTCAAGGGTACACAAGGTTAAGTCCATAAATGAAAGTGAACTAAGTCAAACATGGAAAAAGGTGTAGCCCACTCTTAACCTTCACTACCCCAAGTTATAAAATTCTTAAAGGCTTAACTTTTGTGACAAGATTCTACTTCCAAAATGCATGTATTTCAATTCAACCCTCACTTTTTAGACTTCCACAAAACATTGGAGTTCAGGTTGTCCCCTAGGGTAATCAAATTCCCTAGGTAGACCCCTTAGAAGGATGATTCAATCAGTTTATCACCAAAGATTGCACAAAGCGCAAGGGGAGAGCATGCACAATTGAAATTCTTAGGATAAAATAAATTTGATAAAAGAGAGCAAGTGATGTTTTTTATCCTCAAACTTACAAAAAGGTGCAAGAGGAGAGTATATGCATCACTCACCTAAGATGTGAAAAATAAGATTAATTCACCTTAAGAAATTGAAATGTGCCTAGATTAGTGGAAAAAGGTATTTCCTTTGACAAGAATCTTGCAACAAATGATTAGTAGTTTTGTATTTTTGTCATGGACAAGCAATTTCAAACTATACAAACAAGGGGTTAGATAAAAAAATGATCAGATAAAATGATGACAAACCATTGGCATTGATGAGTTGGAAATTGCAAAAGCATTGAAACACAAGGTCATTGAATGATAGATGGATATGTTGAAAGACAAAAATGATAGAAAGTTATACCTAAAAGTGGAACCAATGAAGTTTGTAGTGCATACGTTGATTCAAGAGTGCATACACCAAATAAAAGAATGGAAGATTATGGTTGAAAGAGTAACTACCTAAGTACAAGAAGGTATACCACAAGATGATCCCTACACAAAAAATGATCAAAGTTAGATGAAAAGAATCAAATTGTGTTGTTTGGCTTCCAAACATAGGTTGAGAGGAAATTTTGGCAACATATCCCCCTACGAGATCAATTTCTAATAGAAAACTTAGAGTTAGATTAGTAAAAAATCAATATAAATGCATTTAAAGTGATAAAAGTGGATACACCAATTTATGATAGAACATAATAACCTATAAAAGTGATCCCCTACCAAAAAATTGAGATGGGTGAAAATCACTAAAAAGATATTAAAAATGGTGTCAAGTGGAACCATCAAGATATGTACAAATACGCCAAAACATAGGACACATACACCAAAATGTAACCTAGAAGCACAAAACAACTAGAAACATTAAAAAAAAAAATATTAGAAACAAGGATGTGCATCCCACCAAGCATACCAGAGATGTGTACATGAAATTTTGAGCATCAAGAACAATCTAACATTTAACCTATTCTACCAAAACAAATGCAACACTCAAGATAAAGCATAAAGATTAGTAAACATGATGAAAATAAGAACAAGCTCTCACCAAACTAACCCTTGTTGCACAATAGTATGGTGGTTGTGCTTAAGATTGATGGATTTAGTTGTATGTAAGTTTCATCAGTAGTAACGTAACAAGTTTGTGACTATAAAATTGGACAGCTAGGATTAAAAGTAAAGATCAATGGCTCATATTAATTGAGACTCTTGGTAGAATGAGAGGACAAGTATCCTCACATGATTGGTGGAGGTGGAGGGTAGATGTATTGAGGGGAAATCAAAGGTAGAGATTTCCCTTGGAAGAAGTGGTTGGTGAGGATGAAAAGGTTATTTTGGGAGTAACCTTGAGGGATAGTCAAGTTTTTTAACCCATGTGACATGGTACCAAGGCCATGTCATGTTCAAAGGCCATATCTTTATACACATTTGAGGATGTGCATGATTTGAGGGGATTTGACTAGGATTAAGAATGTGCAAAAAGAAAATTAAAGGGCTAGTTGATTTTGGCCCATTTAATAAAAAGTGGATGGAAAGAGGGAATTAAATAAATAAATATTTATTTGATTTTGGAAATAGGCTAAGAGACTTAATAAATATTTAGATTTACTTAAAGGAAGGTTAATAAATGATTTAGGCTAGAAAAGGAGTGTAGGTGAACAGTGATGAATAGTTACTTTATTAATTAAATAATTTATTGTAAGGTTTTTGGATAAACTGTGTAGTTTTTCATCATCAACGTTCTGTATCATACTCCATAATCCATCATCATGATGAAAAGCAAAATGTTATTAATAAAATAATTAATAAGGAGATGAAGATTAGATTAACTAATTTGATAAATAAGGTTTTATTCAATCAATTATAGAGGAAATGATTATTATTATGTAATTGATGATGCATCAATTTCAAGTGTTTGCACAACCCATCATCAAGAAATAGCCAATAGAAAAAGAACACATAGCCTAACTAATACAAAGTGCATTCAACTATGAAATCATGCTAAATAGACAACAAGGCCCCACCAAACACTGCCTTGACTAATAGATTGTTTTTTATTAAGGTAAAAACAGGTTTTGAAGGGACCTGAAACCCTTTACAATAAAAAACAAAGCTGCAAAAAGAACAGCCTGCAGCCAGCCAAAAACCAGCCCCCAAACAAGACCCGTCAAGATTTACATTTAGAACTACTCTTGTGGGAACAAAGAGTCATGTAAAAAAAAAGCCTAGAGAATTTTGCTTTCTTGCCCTTAACAGTAATCCAACCTTCTTCCACTTGCGCTGCCTTTTCATGCCAAGCCAACACACAATTTTCCTGAAGATGAATACTTATACCTACTGCCACTGTCTCGATGATTTCATCATTATTCCTTCGTGCAGGCATAGACTTTTCAGAAAAGCCACCAGAAATGATAGCCAGAGCACTATCACCAGAAATGGCAGCCTGAGACCCATTCTCTCGCTCTTTAGGGGTTTCAACACGAAAATCTTGTTTAGCATCAGTAGCCCCACCATTTGAGACATCTGGAGGGGATGCCCCAAGACCCTGTGATTCCGACACAACCACCTCAGAAAAACTCCTACGTTGTTCAGATTTCTTCTCAACCGTATAATGTTGTTGAGAAGCACCTTTCCACCATGTAGCCTTCATTGATTTTTTTTCAAATCCACATTGAGCAGTAGCATGACCTATTTTAAAACATCTTCTACAATGGAAGGGAATCTCTTCATAGTCCAAAGATTGGACCCAAGAACCCTTAAGAGATTTAAGTAAAATCTCAGTAGGCAGTCCTTTTGAAATATCCATTTCAACCAATATGCGGGCAAAGGTGGAATGAAAAATGTCAGAGGATTCATCATCCACCAGCAAGAAATCACCAAGGGCATCACCCACTTCCTCCAAAAGAGGGTCAGTCCATAAGTGGAGGGGAAGATTTGGCAGTCAAACCCAAATCGGGATCTTGTTGAAAGTTTCAGAGGCATAATTGAAATCAAAATGCCAAGGCTTAATCATCAACAAAAAATTGTCCTCCTAGCTAAAAAAATTGTCACATAAAATTATGTTTCTATCCTGAGCATTGTCAAACTTAGCAACAAAAACCCCTTAGCCATGGGGAAAATGTGGACTTTACCATAAATTAGAGGCTCCCATTCGGTGGAGATCCAAGAGTGCATTTGAGGGAGGCTAGGCCAAAAACCCCCAAACTGACAAATCACCCCACGAACGGAGAGCTCATAAACATTCTCATCTATTTCCTCTATCATCTCAGCTTTCAGATAAATGGATATGGTATTTGCAACAAGGATAAACCCTCTAATTGCCAAACTCCTTGGCTGAACCCTCGAAGCCAACAATGATGCCCTCGCAGCAGGGCCATTGCACTTAGAAGGTTCGCATTTCTCTGTTGCATTCGATATTCCACCTCCCTGGACATTGACTCTGCCAACGCCCTTGCATTCACCGGCCACCAAGAATGATTCACCACCATAGACTGCATAAGCCGCCACGGAAGGGATTCCTCCGTTACCAACACAGTTCGTCGCGGTTCCATCGTTTCTAGTCCGCCGCAGTAGGGTTTCCCTCGAAGCCATCTATGTTAGGTCTACTAGCAATTTACAATGACGATCCAACAAATCACACTTATACCAAAAGATGGTCCAACTACTCACAAGGCTTGAGACTAATATTTCTAGCACAAAGGTAACTCTCATGAAGTGCATGATCAATGTCATATTGTTCAATCCAAATGCCCAAATTCAAGCTAATTGTTTCAACCAAACCTACTTGGATAGCTCATTATTGTCAAGTGGGCCACCTCGAGACCATTGAGTTCCATCACTTCATCAACTAAGCTTGATGCCATCATCCCAATAGCCAATAGCTAGAAGTCAATCACCACACAGATGTAAAAGCATCACTTAAGCTACATATTCCCACCAACAATTCGTTCTTCAAATGGAAATAAAATGTATGGGTAAAAATAAGGATTTAAGCTATTAAACCAAGCCACCATGAAAGTGGATATGAAGCTTGACCACAACACAAAGTTATGGAAATCTACACAAGGACAAGGAAAATGAAAAGGACAGAAATCAAAAAGCACAAAGATTAGCAAAGGCACAAGAATAAAGCCCCACTAGAAATATCTTTGATTGATTATCAATGTTAAGGGCACCAAAACACTGTGAAGAACCAAGCAAAGATCATTTGCGAGAATAAAGGTCAACAAAATGTAGTGTTCTTTTATGAAATATATGAACTTGTCTCTAAGAAATGGAATGTTTTCATGTTGTGTCTTCACAAATGTTGTGAATTGTGATGTGATTCATTCATGCTCATAGCTCTCTTATTTTATTGATGTTGACAATACATTAAATTATTTCCTTCTCTCTATCTCTATAAACAATATTGATATGATTGTGCTACTAGCAAGTGGGCAGAGAAAAAAGAGCTATTAATTTTAGACATTTCAATCACATAATAAATGCTTTCAACAAGAAGATGAAATCGAAAAAAAAATTGCTACAACTTTAGAGAAATGTCGAAAATTTAATTAAGAACCATAGATAAACTATACATACGGAAAAGTTTATTTCAAACCCAACTAATATTGCTAATGCACAAGAATGCCTATCCTCATATTTGGGATGAGGACTTAGCATACATCTGACATGCTTATAATAGAGTTCTTAAAAAGGCATAATCATCTTAGAAATTATATGGGTTCAAATTTGTAGCCCCTCTTCATATTGCTTTTCACACTTAAACAATTTCATAAATTGGTGCACAAACAAAGGAATTGGATAATGCAATTAAATTCCTCCACACACATTTAACAGGTGTTTATAAAGTTCAGCAAAATTTGACTTGAACACAACATAAATGCAAGGAGTGGATCCTACACAATTGAGTATATCAAATAAAGATTAACTCATCGATATGCAGTTTACCAACTCTACTGACACTCGCCATGGGACACATCAATTGTTTCAAGTTGTGAAGAAGGGGAAATATGTAGTTTAATCCAAGTGGTATACTTCTCAGCAATTACAACTCGAGTTTCTATTATTGGCAACGCACAATGGGTACCAGTTTTTTTCAAGTTAGGACAAATGATCCAAGCACACTTGGGTTCAATTCACAACTCCAAGTGAGCTCCTTGCAAGATTTGTAACTTATGATTATTAACACTTGACAAAGTGCATATCATTTGGTTGAGTTACACTTTTACAAGAAAACAACACTGAGACATTGGAAGGTTATTTGTTTGGAGCAATGATCACAACATAATCCATCACATGGACAAGCAGGCAATGTCGACACATTATAAAGGTTGGTGTATAAAGTAATTGATCACTTGACACTTCATCTTCCAATCCAATAATCAAAATGAGCAATTGAATTCATTGGTTTATCAACGGTTCTTAGAACTAAGTTTTTGATTAAATAAGCAACATTTACAAGGTGTTGTACCCTTCACGTAGAAAGCCCAAAAGGCCAAAAAGAAGCTAGTTCAAACCAGAACATGAACTAGAAGAAAAACAAACAGAAACAGTTGACCGACAGTTGTAGAACAACAAACAAGGATTATACAACCCCATATCCAGAGGAGGCTAATCTGAATCCCTGATCCTGAGGCCGCGAAGAAGCAACGGATTTGGGGAGTCCCTTCTTCCTCAGCACAACCGACCAGGAAGACTCGGAATCGAAATCCATTGAGCGAGGCGAGGGGAGCGGATCCACAACAGCCACCCCAAGCAAGGAGCCACCACATAGCGAAGGAGCCAAAATCGAAGAAGAGGAGACATGAGCAATCAAAGGACCAACAAAGTTGTTCAACGAGGGATGGGCAGGTTCTGATTGAACAACAACAACAGATCGAGGCAACAAAGGTTTCGCGGAAGGGATCGCTGGAAGAGGAGCCTAGAAAGGCTTTGACTCCATGGGAGAAGTCAAGGGAGGGTCACCCTCCTCAAAGGAACCATCCAAAGAGGGAGAGCCAACCGTGAGATGGTCCGAGAGAGCATTCTTCCACCAAGTAGCAGCACCCTTGCGGCGAGCAAGAGGGCAACCAGAGCCCAGATGACCAACAATGAAGCATCTCCTGTATCGAAAAGGGAGCCCCTCATAGTCCATAAGTTGCTTCCAAGGTTTGTCCTCCACCATCAAGACCACATCACCATGGAGAGGTTTGGAAATGTCCAAATTGATTAAAATACGAGCCACCGTAGTATGCCTAAGATCCCGAGATGTAGAATCCACCTTTAAAAAAGCAACTAATGGCGTTGCCAATAGCTTTAAAACAAGAATCCTCCCAAAACTGGAGAGAGATTCGACAGTTGAACCCAAATTGGTCTGGTATCAGAGGCTCCGTAAGAGGCTTGAAAGAGCGAGACCAAGGCCAAATGAACAGTGAATGAACACCCCACATCCACACCCTGTCCAACACTCTGTCATGATCCTCATAAGAAGAAAAGGTTGCAAAGAAAAAACCTCTAGCACTAGGATAGAGTTTCATCTGTCCAGAAACAATAGGCTTCCAGGAAACAGAAACCCACTCATGGAGATCAGGAAGGGAGGGCCACAAGTCGTTAAACTTGCAGACCACACTCTAACGCAAATAGAAATCCTCATTTGTAGACCACACCCTGACGCAAATGGAAATCCTCATTCTCAACAACCTCAGGCCCACAGACCACAACATGTGATGCACGGGCACAGGGCAAAGGCAAAACCCTAGCTGGAGGAGGAGGAATTTGGGAACGAGCATTTAAAACAGCATCAGAGAATGATTTCCGATGGCCACCAGAAGAAACAGGTGGAGAGGGAATAGGGCCTCCACCAACACCAACCCGCCCAACAATATTAGTCTGCACAAAGTTCAAGGGATTCCCGTCCAAAACAACTCGATTCGTGTCAAGAAATAGAGGAACCCCATCCGGAGGAGAACCGTCCAGCCCTTGCGTAGCCCCGTCCAATCTAACCTATGCAGCCCTGTCCAGACTCACCTGCACAACATCCTTAAAAAAATTTGCCTGTTGGGCATTGTTTGCACCACTCCCGCACATCGTTCCTCAAAGATTGAAAATGTTGAAGGACTTCTTGGAACTAAGTTGTCTTGTAGAACTGATCTATATATCCTATAACTCTAATCCACTCAATACCTGTCACGTGGAAAATTGTACAAACTCTATTTGTAACCTATTCTCAAATATGCCATCCATCTTTGAGTTTGGCCCACGAGCCTATACATTTTTGGTATCCAACTCAAGAATTTTATGTGTATAATATCTTATTCATTAGTAAATAGAAGGGCTACTCTACTAACTCATATTCTATATGAATACGGAATGGTCCTTCCAAGTTTTTATCACACATCTCTCCCGGTTTGATTTGCTAGACCAATCTGTTAGTTATTCTGGAAGTTGTTTGTACAACTCTTGACTTTGGTTTTGAAAAGGAGCTCAGTTGTTTCTCAGACCCCGGTACCCTAATTTTTATCTTATTCGTGAAATCCTTACATTTGATCATATTTGTATGAAACTTCCAAACCTTCATGTTCAGTTTTAGCAGAGCAATTACATCATTCGATCACATGATTTACTACTTTCGAAGAGTCCACAGAAAGGATACTGAGAACCATTTAGGCTCAGTTGTGGGTGGATGTGGTCCTTAGATGGGGATTGTTGTATGAAGTAATCTTGAAATGTTACAATAAGGAAACATAAAATAGATTATGAGAATGTTACTTTCTAATGCATATGTATTTGTTGAATATGGACATTTAGCCCCTAAATGCTGCACAATCATTCAGTTATACGATCTTTTCAAAGTCCTCTCCTCTAGACTCAGATGAAGATGAGGCTAAGAATTTGCATAACACTGCAGTATATGTATCTAAAAAACAACATCCATAGGACAATATCATGTTGATCCATTTAACAGCAAATCAGTAGTTGTGATTGCTACTTGTATCTTCTCGACTAAGGAAGATAAAAAAACACAGAAGATTCCGATCCCAAATCCAATGGCATTGCATGATCAGCAACATTCTAAATGTTTGGCTGGAGATTGTGATTCAGTAGCTGTAGTTGTTAGTCATTTGTTTCTTGCGGATTGTTTTCTGTATCCAAAGGAACATTATATTCATAATTCATTTGTAGTTTCTGATTTCATGTTCATGAGAAAGAGATTCAAGTCAAATCTGGTAGCTGTACTATTGGGTCATTCAAGAAGTGTGTGCACTACCAATAGACTAACAGCCACCCAAGGGTCACCTCATCAGCTATCTCATGATCAACACATAAATTTATTGGTCATCCAGACAGGTCATGATAACAAACAAGTCATACTGTCAGAAGTTTTACCAAGGCATTACTTTTCCTTTGAATTTGCTGAAAATGGGTATCTGTAATTTACTAATTTGAGTAAGATCCCCAGCCAATTAAAACATATGCCACTCCTAAAGACAGTACAATATACTTAACAGTTCTGTATTTAAGATGCTTGTCAGCTCAACTCAACCTGGTTCCTATCCTTACAAATTCAATACAACCATAATCTTAAATCTATATGGTATAATGAAGATAATGTCTGTCATGAATAAGTCCTGCCCACCACATCTGATTCAATGTATCCTGGACAACCAACTTTACAAAAATTCCATATTTAGATAAAATTTAAAGCTTGACAACTCAAAGAAGCTGAACAAAGGGTGACATAATACACAAAACTAGAAGAAATATTTTGTCAGAGTCATTCTCTATAGATGATTGTGTCGGAATGTATAAACCTAGAATATTGACAATTTCAGAAAAGCACAGGCATACTGAAAAGGAACATAATGAAGGAGAGAAAGAGCTCTATAAAAGAGAATTTTCTTTTATGAGTTAAGAAATTGTAGTGTTTACTTAAACGGTGATGACTACTTCAATTCTCACAACAATGGCATGGGATCGACTTCAACCAAAATG
Source organism: Sequoia sempervirens (assembly GCA_007258455.2). Lineage (NCBI taxonomy): Eukaryota > Viridiplantae > Streptophyta > Pinopsida > Cupressales > Cupressaceae > Sequoia > Sequoia sempervirens. Next base: position 20,264 of record VDFB02053036.1, read on the forward strand.
ATGAATTCATTTGGAGAATGTACCCTCAATTGCTCTGTGATCCAGAATATCACCTAAAAAAGTTGTGTCCTGTGGATAAGAGAAGTCTGAAATTACATTTGTGAGTATCAAATGACAAGGAAGCATGGCCTCAACACAAGGACTGTAAAAGTGAACAACAAAATGGCAGTATGCTTTTCCCATATTACTGTAAATAGGTAAATTAGCTCAGATGCGGCTGCTAGTCTTAAAAACAAAGATGTATTCAAGGGCACAGTGTAGAAGTTTCTCATTTTGCAACTTATGTCAGCTAGAAACAAACTAACCGCCATAACACATCTGCAGGATAACTCAGGACCCAGACTTCAGCAAGGAATAAGCTTTTTGCATAAGCAAACCCACAAGTGTCAAAGAGGTTGTTACTTAAGATTAAATTACACACTAGAGGAAAATCACATAAACACATTTAAGACATACTAATGCAATAATTCCATGTATATTTTGACAAATGATGGTCTGGGGATCTCAAATTCAAGTACCAAGGAGGAGGTTCTCATTTATACAGTCTGATGTTGTATATAATGCATTGAGCACACTGTTGTATGTACCGTCTATGAAGCGCACAATATATAATTAGGGAAATGCCTTTCAGGGAAGGTTATTGGATCATCACAAATGAGTGTTCAAATAACCCTTGTAAGAGCAGGTGAAGTCAAATTATGTTCGGCATGGGTAGTGACAAGAGATGGGAAATAAAAGTAACCCCTTGATAAGTAGGAGGTATTTTCCACAGTGTGTCAAATTGTGATATTGCTATCAGGATTCAACTGTGTAGTTTTACGAGTCAAACTCATTGACCCATGTTTGACTCATAAAACTACACGTTTGAATCCTGATAGCAGTATCACTAAAGTAACCCCGTTGAGTCTGTTGTTAGCAAGCCATTGGATATTTGTAACCACCAGGAAAAATGAAGGAATTGCCTTAGATACAATAAAAAACAAATAGACCCTGTATGCTTATAGAATCCACCCTTACAACTAGCAAACTACCATCATAACTTAACCAAGTTGCCTAAGGCAAAGCCTGGAATTTAAAGATCATATGAGACAAGCTGAGAAAATATCTTTCCATAGTTGCTTCTGAAGTATTAAAAAACATAAGGAAAATTAAACAATCACATAAAATTGTAAAAGAGGGTGACTTCGGCCCCATTTGTTTTATAAAAAAATATTGACCATCAGAAGACAGATAAGTAACAGGGGCTATTGTCACTGTATAGATTTCAAACGGGCTTTTCACCAAAATTGGTTGAGAAACAGATGCTCTCTATGTTTCATGAGTATGTTTGAAATCTACCGAAATCTAGATAAGTAAGATGAGTATGTTTGAAATCTACCGAAGACGGCTAGTGTTCAGGATTCTCATGCTGTTGTTATTGGAACTATATGGAAGAAGGAGGAGGAGGAGGAAGAATAAGGAGGAGTTCTTGGAACTATATAGAAGAAGAGGATTCAGTAGAGGAGGAGGAGGAGGAGGAAGAGAAGGAGAAAGAGGAAGAAGAAGAGGAGGAAGAATTAGATAAGATGAATAAGAAGGAGAAGAAGGAACTATATGGAGGAAGGAGGAGGAGGAGAGGTGTTCTTGGAACTATATGGAAGAAGAGAAAGAACAAGAAGAAGTAGCAACAAGTATCATTGGAACTATATGGAGGAGGAGGAGGATTCAAATCTTCAATTCAATTGTTGTATTCAAAAGGAAAAGAATATTGTATCTATAAACACTTGCAGCAAGTTTAACTTCATCAACATGGAAAAGTGAAGAAACTATAGGTATAAGCAAGACAATCAAGGGCAGGTAAGGATATTCAATTTTTTTAAATTTGAATATCTATGGATGAGTATAAGCAAAAGGAAAAGAATATTGTATCTATAAACACTTGCAGCAAGTTTAACTTCATCAACATGGAAAAGTGAAGAAACTATAGGTATAAGCAAGACAATCAAGGGCAGGTAAGGATATTCAATTTTTTAAATTTTGAATATCTATGGATGAGTATGTTTTCCATTCAAATATTTATGCTCAAGGAAAATAATATTATTTCTACAAACCCTTGCAACAAGTTTTACTTCATCAATGTGGAATAAGAAATGAAATGATAGGTACAAGCTAAGTTACCGGTACGTAGGTACCTAGGCCCAGGTCCGAGGTCCAGGTCTGATTCCTTGTGGGTCCGGACAGGGTACGGCCCTGCCAACCCCAAACATATTTAGCCATCTTTGGCCCTTTTTAAAAAAAAAATTGACTTTTTAAATTTTTTTTGACCTTTTTTAACTTGAAAAAGTCCAATTCGCCCCCCTAACCCTAAAATGATGTTCGCCATTAAGGTTTGTGTCGCTTTGAAGGTCTTAATTCGGGTCTTATTGAGAATGCAAAATGATGTATGCCATGAAGGTTTGTGTGGTTTTGGAGGTCTTAATTTGGGCTTGGTGGTGGGGGCTTCGCCACTCGACCTTGCTCTATATTGCAACAAGGAGCGTGCTAGGGACATTGCCCTTAGACCCTGCGAGGGGCATTGCCCCTCAACCTTGTTGGGGACAGCGCCCCTCATGGGGGTTTGGGGGCAAACCCCCACAGGGGGCGCTGCCCCCAAACCCCTACGAGGAGCATTGCTCCTCCACCCCGTTGGGGGCATTGCTCCCCCACCCCGTTGGGGGCATTGCTCCCAAACTCCCATTGAATTCATTTGATTTGCCATGTACTCTCCAAATCCAAGTTTTCAAGTTTGCCTACAAGTCTTCATCTATAATGTCGTCATCCAATTGGACAATCTTCCCTAATGCTTACCTACAAGGATAAATGCAGCAATGTAGTTAATTTTAATATATAATATATATCATGACATTCAAGTTTTGACTAATTGGCATTCTAACGTTTTTTTAATTTTTATGGTGGTTTTGTTTTATTATACAATATATGATGCTATGTGTGGTATTTTGAACTTAACTATTGTTGTAAATATGTATATATTTCTGATTTTTATATGTTTTTGTATGGACGTGCCCAAAACGAGCCCAACCCCAAAAGAAATTGACCGAACCCACAAACTAAATCCTCAAACCTAAACCTGAACTAGTAACTTAGGGTACAAGAAAGAAAATTAAGGACATTCAAATAGCAAGTAAGGATATTCAAAATTTTGAAGATTTGAAGCTCTCTATGGGTAAGTACATTTTACATTAAAATATTTATGCTTTGGAATGGATGGGTTAGATATCATTCTTGGTTATCCTTGGTGAGAATCTTTGGGAATAGTGTACATTAATGTGCAAAAAAAAGTCCATGAAGCTTTGGTATAGGACAAAATGTTACATTATATGATTTACACATAATGAAGACCAAAGGAAAGTCAAGGTTAAGCAAGTTCAAGAAGCTATAAAAGAGTGCACCAAAGAATCAAACAACAAATACGAGGAGACATTTATCAATTAAAAAGAACAAATTCTTGTTTCCCTTCCTGAGTCAAAAAAGCAAGCAACATAGGATGAAGAAACAAACAAGGATCTAGAGACAGCAAAGGGTGCAATATATAGGCATCCATATCATTGTGAGAGGAAAGAATCATGGAGGTATGATAATACATAGAATCAACAAGCCAATAACTATGGATTTGTACTTGGAATCAAAGGAAGAACTAAAATTATTAGCGGCACCATAGAAGTAATGACTATTGATTGCAAAAAAGAACATGCCATGATAAAGAATGGAATTAGATGAGTACAAAAAAATGTGGATCAAGGATGGGATCTAGGTACCATCAAGCTAAACCGATATGAAAATCAACTATGGATGGTTGGATAATTGGTCATGGTGTCATATTTGTAATGATTTGTGGCAGTCACACTATTTGTCTTCTTCTCATGTTTTTGAGATGAAACATGTCAATGATGGATTGCAAGTTATATAACAAGGTATATGGTATTATGATATATTTAGGTGGATGGAGATGTCAATACACAACACACATCCCTTAAATTAATTATATTGAGTCATGTAATTTGTGTAATTAATTATATTAGGTGATGAGTAGGCCTTCATTGGGATAACCCCTCCATTATATTATTAGGATGATGTCTATATGATATTGTATTTGGGAGCTCTTGGAGATATAGTGTTGAGCGGCTTCTTCTATAAGGGGTATTATATGATGTAACCCTACCTCAAGGGTTTGTTCTTTTTCTACATATATTGGATATTAATGCATCTTGGCCCACAAACATTTCTTGCACTATTAAATGATCTCTATTATACATAACATTATTGCAATTATTCTATGTGTGGGTCTTATCATCTTATGTGTTGGCTATAATATGCAATAAATATATCCCTCCAACAAACTGAGTCATTTATGTTTTTCTTCTTACTAAAAATATATTACATGAAAAAAATAATAATTGAAGAGACTTTTCTAATGAAAATGAAAAATATTATATAATATTTTTTAATTTAAAACAAAGTTTAAATTGAACATAATTATGATGTTGGAAATGTATCCATAAAAATTATTTGAAAGTGTATAGATGTAGGGCGATTGGCATAACTCTCAAGCAAAGACCACGTGTCCCTTAAAAAATATAAAACATTAGAATTGCCCAAAGTGTTACACATTTCTTTTCAAAATAAATTTATGGAATGGTATACATGCACTCCAAGCCCTCTGGAATGATTCTACACCTTATATGATTGAAAATTTGAGCCACTTTACTAGACTAAATCATCAAGCAAAGCCCAATGTCCCTTAAGAAAATAAGGTTTTCAGCATGAGATGGAGACCATTGAAAATGCAAAGAGAAGGAAAAGAATTTAAGGCATGGTCCTTTTTGAAAATCAAGGAAAATGAATGAGGGAACCTCTGCATTGCCTACAATCCCCACTAAAATGGTATTTGATAATGCTTGCATGTGGCCAATTTTTTCACACATCTTTTAAATCATATTTTCAAATCAACTATTGATTATGTCATAGGTTGCAAGCTACTATGAATCAAAGAAATTGGTAAATATAAGATAATGAGGAATACAATAATCGTGGCAAACAAGAGCCATGAAATGATAGTTTGAATGGTCCCTACCTATATGCTAGTTGGTGATAAGCATAGTTGCCGGGAGACGCATCTCAGAGATGGAGACAGAGACGCGTATCCAGTACTAGTACCATCTCCAGAGATGCCTCCAAGAGGCTGAAGACTTCCGCTGAAGTTTCTCAAGTACCCTGCCATCTCCCGCTACAGAAAACGGCGTCTCCCGCTAAAATACCTAAAAAAACTTTAAAGTTCAAACATTTGAAACTTTAAAAATTAAAGCATAGTGTATTTGATGTGTCTAAGAGCAATTAAATTATTTTCACGCATCTAAGAGCATAATGTTTTGAAAGTTCAATGTCATCATATTTTCAGATTTTCTATAAATTATTTTTTTTAATTTATTATTTATATTAAAAAAAATGGCATCTCCAAGTACCCTTGTCTCCTATTTTAAAAAAAAAAGTCATACCGGTACCGGTACTAGTCTCCCATACCAGTATCAGTACCAGTCTCTTGGCAACTATGATGATAAGCAAAGGTCAATCTAGTTTTTATGTGAGAAAGGAGAATAACATAAAACAATCGTAAGGTGTTTGGTAGACGAGAATGGATAGAATAGAGGATTTTTAACATCCACAAAAACAAAAAGATGGTCTAGTGACAACATACCATGTTATTTTTGTTTTCTGAACTGTCAATCTTCTACTATTCAATTTGATAATAAATGTCTCATTTTCTCAATCATCTTTCTGTTGAACGTATCTTGTAATGAAGTTGCCACTAAAATACCTCTGTACTTGACTTAGATGTCATTATTAAGTTTATATTTTAAAATAAAGTGATTTTCTATTTCCATTACTCTAGTTGTGCAAAAAAACGCAAACTCTATCTTCCTATACCTCTTTTGGCATTTTCCATCTATTTGTTTCACACCGAAGATGATGTGAATTAGTCCTTAAGCTAGGATAATCTTTGCTTTCAAAAGGATATTAGCCTCTATATAGACCTTTTGTTGATTATCAAAAGAACTTAAAACCCTCAATATAATATTTCTTCTTTCTTCCTAATACCTTTTTCCACTTAAATTTGCAGAATTTACTATAACAAAGACCTTTATTTTTTTGTTATTATTGAGACATACATTTAAATGAATGTGTCATTTATTCATCCAAAACTTCTTTCTCTGAACAATCTATTTACCCCCATCTACTACATTTCTATCAAATATCTGAAGAGTAGCAATGGCAGATCAAATGTGAATGAGGCATATGCCGGTGAAGTCTGCTCAGATTTTATGAGTTTCTCGAGGTTTGAGAAATGTTTGGCTCAGGTTCCCATGCTAACAAAGCCTGTCGGCTAAAAATTGTCCCTCAAATGAATGTTTTAAAACTTAGTTGAGGAAGTAAACTCTGCAATTCTCTAATATACACTAGTGTTGTGGTCATTGCCATTGTTATGGGAGTTCTATTTCATGTTCTTCCGGATGAAATTGGGCGGCAGTGCCAGATTAGGGTGGAATTAAACTCCCATCACATCCTCAGATGTTTGTGCAAAAACTGGAAGGGGATACTAAGCACCCACCCTGTTTTATCAAGACAGAAAAAGATCAAAGATTTACGAGCAGTAGATATGCATGGTCTATAATACAGATTTCACTGGCTTCAATTCCTGTGTATGCTCATACAACCCTTGGGAGAAGACTTGGAAAGGCTTCCCTCCATTCACAGAACACTTGTAGATGGGAAGGAATTTCCAATCATTGCTCGCTGCCATTTTGTTAAACAAAATTTGCTTTTGATCTCAGATACTGATGCAACCCTTGCAAACAGCAGCTTATCATTGTATGATTTTTGGTTTTCCAGATAACATTGAAGTGCCCTCACACCCGCATGGTGGGTGCACTTTGCTTTCGCATCCACTGAGGACAAACCACTGATTCATGTCAGTGGAGGATTGAATGTGTTTGATGACTCCCTCCATAGTGCTGTAGTTTACAACATGGGGGAGGACAGATGGGATCTTCTCTCTGATGTGAACAACCCTCTGGAGCACTCACGGAAAGCAAATTGAGGTTTTTATTCCAACCCACGAAGCTGGAAAACTATGGAGATCACACTCAGGTCTGTGTTTACCATAAATGGATTGGGGTGTGTATATTGTTTTTCTCCAGGACAACTGATTGAATACAACTGTAGCCAGGATAAGTTGAACATTCTAGTGCCTCTTGATAAGCATCCTAATTTTAGTTGGGCTACAATAGTTGGCTTGACATTTTTGTGGGTACATGCAATCTTGATTCCTCACTGACCTTTTATATGCTTGTTCAAGGAAGGAGTAAAGTTCAAGTGCATTGGCATTGAACCCTCCAGACTTTGACTACTGTATTGATGGTGCTACCACCCAAGATCTTTGACTGTTTCGTAATTTTGAAGACAGCAGTACGAACAATTATCAGAACACATCTACCCAGATGCACGTATTGGCAGTAAGAGGACAGTGAAGCAATCCTTACAATTAGGGGGGTCATACAAGTGCGAATAAGATGGTAAATCATTGAAAATCTAGGCCTTTATCTTCAATTAGAAATTCAAAAAGGCCTTCCCACTTGTTATCTCAGTTGCTGGACATGAGACTAATTCACTCTTGTTCATCCTGGATTCGTATGCAGGTCAAGAGATAACCAACAAATCAATTTCCCCAGTAGAGATCGTTGAAGCTCAAGTCCAATCCTTGTATACCTACACAAGAAGTTGTTAAAACTCTGGGTAAGATTATAGGCAAACATTAGCCCAGTATTGAGGTTTTCATTCTGACACAAGAAGCTGGAAAACTATGGGTAATAGACTCAAGCCTATGCTTGTGTTTACCGCATTTGGTCACTTGTATTCTTTTTCTCATAGAGGGTTGATTGAACATGACTGTAGACAAGATCAGTTGAACATTGTAGGCCTCTTCCAATGGAATATTGATGCTCAATTATTAGATGGGCTACAGTTGTGCTGCCCATAATATCTTTGTTGGCACATGGGATCCCATTCACTTACAAGCTTTTATGTGCTTCTGCCTGCAACACAGGCAGGAGGAGCATTCAAATGGATTGATATAGAGAACCCCTCCGGTTCCAGACTGTATTAATCTTGCTGCCACAATTAATCGTTGACTATTTCTTGAACCTTGCTTCAATTAGATTATTAAACTAGTGTTCAGACTCTGCCAACAGAAATTTCTTGCCAAATCATGAATGTAGACAGTGTTGGCAAGTCTTATAAACTAGCAATTGCACCCCAAGGTGCAATAAGCATATCCACAGGTACTCTCAGGTTAGGGAATCATAATTAAGTAAAACAGAACATAACAGTCTCGGCAAGTCTTATATAATAGCAATTGCATCCTAGGGTGCAATGAGTATATCTATTGGGACTCTCTAAGTTGGGCAACTCTCAAGTAGTAAAACATGATATACATTGAGAATTTTGTTTTGTTGGTATATTGGCTTATGCATATCTAGGTCAGTAAGGTTCAAATAATCAGGATCCCATCTATTTAAAGATTACTGCTAGAGATGTTATTTTATTTTTTAGAGAATTTATAGGTTTGGTCATAGAATTATCCGTTTTATTGGAATGCTAGAGTAATTCTTATGAGAGATTATGTTATTTTTGCTTTTCTTCTGAAACTAAACTTAGCCACTCTCCAATCAAATTTCTCTTTTTAGAAGCTTTACAATGAGTATTGTTAAAAACTATGTTGTGTTATGTAACTTTGAAATGTAATAACATCTGTCCACGAATAAACTTATGATGGAAACTTTAAAACAATGATTGAGATAGAGTGATATGGCTGTGTTTTCAGATCCCCACTTAAGCAACCAAAGCCCCCAGACCCCAGGCCGAATAGTGCTCAGAAAAACTAACAGCAATAGCTCAAAGGGAAACTCCTCAGGTTGAATTGCAGGCAACATCAAAATCACTATGAGATTTGGAAACCCTGGTGAGAATCTGAGCACAAATGTTGGCATCAGCAATGTTCAAACTCCAATATCATCAAGCCCTAATTGACTATAACTCCACTTAATTAGTGCTAGAGCGTGAGTACTGTAAATGCTGAAATATGATTTTATTAGTCACTGGAGACCTTCCCAATACATGACATCATTGCTACCATTGTAGAAGCGCTTGTCTGCATGACTTCTAGGATCTCTGCCTCCTCTGCCATGAGAAGCAATCAACGACCACACAACCTTTGGAACAAATTTCACATACAGGAAAAAGACTGACACAAACCAAACAGAGAGATATTTTCAAGATAATAATATGAACAGTAAGAGGATAGCCAAGTAATCCTTACAGGTAAGAGGAGTCATACATATGACAATAACATGGTAAATCATTGAAAGTCTAGGCCTTTCTCTTCAATTAGGATTTCAAAAAGGCCTTCCTACTTGTTATCTCAATTGCTGGATATAAGACTAATTAACTCTTGTTCATCCTGGATTTGCATGCAGATCAGCAGGTTTGGTCCTTTCACTAAACATGTGAACAAAAGAAATTATGAATCACCCTGCAAGGATCAGGGCCATCATCGGTGCAAAATTGAGCTTCCAATTAGGCACATAGCCCTTCATTGTACCCTCAAAACAATTTTTGATTATGTTCGGTGAGAAGCTTTGAGATGCCATTCTTTTTTAGCCAGGGCAGAAATCTCTGGTTCATTGTTAGTGCAGCTGGAAAGAAAAATAAAGCGGAGTTCAATCAAAATCCCTAAAACAGCTGGCCCTGTCTTATCCAAGTTATCATTTGAGGTGCTGTTTAAATTTAATTTTACAAAGCCATCGACAGATGGACACCAATGAGCTTGTTGCATAGGATTATTCTGATTTGGATGAGTCAGCTTTGTCAATGTAAATGTGAGGCCAATCGTTAAGAATAGTTAATTCCCAAGCCAGAGAGGGTCTTGAGCTTTAACAGGTTTCCCTAAATTAACTAGTTATGTGACAGCGATCATATATTAACATCAATGACATCTTATTCTCCTGAACTATATTTATGCTATCCTTCATTTGCTAGTTTCAGTTTTGCAGAACTCATGTTATTGTCTCCAGTGATTTAAAAGCTTGTGTCCTCATCTCAAACACGGCATTGAATGAATGCAGACAAATGGAGTTCTCCTGATGTTTATTATACAATGCAAACCTTAATTACATAGGAAAACACATTCTCCTATTACGATGCTCTCATTGTCACTTGTATTAAATGATGCACCTGATGTGCATGTAAAACGTTATGCTGCCTTACACCTTCCGTGTATATCTTTTGTAATCCTTACTACTTGGTGTGAAAAAAAAAGCAGATGAACTGAAACCTTTCCATTCATTGGGAGCACATTATTGAATTCTTAACATGATATGCTCTGGTCTTCACAATGGAAACCATAGATATTCAATTATTCTACTTAAGGTAAAAATGGGCCAATAAACTTGGTAAATGGAAGATAATCAAATATAGACTACTTGTTAACAAGAATCCCAAAAGCACTTGTCTTCAATGAGAATGGTCCCTTACACAATTTTGTTTTAAGAGTTACTAACCTGCAAATGAATCCAACCATCAGACAAATCATAAAATCATTAGACAATAATGCAACAGGACACTTGAGTTCGTTGAGTGCATGCATGCAAACCAATCACTAATCAGGGCATAGAAACTAGAAAGTCTATTGTGTGATGCTCCATTTCAAAATTTAAAAAGTGAAGAAAGCAATGAAAGAACGAATTGTTTGTGTTCTGTTTTTTCACAGCAAGCCCCTCCTGCGCTTGTAATCATTCACAGATAAAGTTAAGATATGCCTCCTTCCGTCACTGCTTGGAACTTGGACTCCACAAGTGCCCTCAATCCTCTGCTTTCTAGCCATAAAAGCCAAGTGGGCACCCTGAGCACCCCCAAACTTCTGCAGTCCATTAAGTGATATGGTAAGCTCAAAATCATGCAAACTGAATAACTTTGTACCTTCAGCTACAGGAGCTTCCGTATCTACAAGCTTTCCAGCATCTGCAGCAGCTTCCAATGCCTTAGCTGTTGCTGCTTCCCCTGCCTGAGTTGCATCTGACTCTTTGTTTGCTTCCGTATTTGCTTCAGTAGCACCACTCTTTGCACTATAATAATTTTGTGATCTAGTCCAGCGACGAGAGAAAGGGTCATACCCAGCCTCACCTGCTTTAAGATTAAAGTTAGCAGGCTTGATCATTGAAGCATTCTTAAAATTTTCGAATCTGTTTTTCTTATTCATCTCGGCAAGCATTATGGCTTTTGCATCCTTGCTTTTTCTCTGAAGTGAAAGGACTTCTAATTCTTTCAGCCTTGTTTTGATCCTGTCTACTTCTGAATAATCATGTTTGCTCTCTGCAAGCTCCATCTCCTTCCTCAGCCTATCCTTCTCAGCAGCCAGATTTGATGGCCTTGCAGAAGCCATCTTCTTCTCCTGCAGCATCTGCTTTACAGTTTCTGCAGAATAGACAAAATTATTTATATCCTTAAGTGCATTTCTTTTCTCTTCCACATCAGCTTTACCTAAAATTCGGCCACCAGAGCGCTCTACTTCCCGTTCCCATTCCTTAAACTCTTTCTCAAGAGGGGGCGAATCAGACACCCTTTCCATTTGCCATCTAGCTGCACTATCATCATTGCCCCAAACACAATCCAAGTACTTGTGGGTAATCCGATTCTCAAATTTGTAATGCTTGTCAGCATCAGTTGCATCCACATTTCTGACCATGCAAAGACGGTAAATACGTTGTCCTGTCCTTGAAATACCAATCCCAATTCTCACAAAACAACCCACAATGATCTTTTCGAAGAATGGTTCCATGAACCACTTGGCAAGCTTTGATCTCCGGATTGTTATACTCTTAATATCATCAAAATTAGGAGTATCAGTATTTGGGCCATCTGCATCACTTTCTTCTGATTCTCCGCGACTGCTTGGGCTCTGATCCCTGTTACTAGAGGATGATGGACTAACACTAGGACTAGCATGAGACTTTCGTCTGCCAGGTGAAGAATCCCGTCCTCTAGATGACCCAGCAGTGTCCCTTCGCTTCCGTTGCACATCTGAATCCTGTGCCTTCTGTCTCCTTGCAACTAACTCATTTAAGGCATTTTCTTTCACTGACCTAGTAGATTTCACAGAAGAGCGCATCCGTGAAGATGGTGGCCCTACATCTTTTCCCCTCTGATTCCTAGTCTCGTTTTGTCGAGCTTCAGCCCTCTTTCGCACCAAAAAATTATCCCTCATCTCTGCTCTCTCTGCCAAAATCATCTCCCTTTCTAGTTCAGACATCTTTCGAAGCTGCTCCTTATCTTCGTCATCTTTGTACAGATCACTCCCAAATGATAATTCATCACTGTCTGAATCATCTCTCTGGCCCCCATCATCATTATCCTTTTCACCAGAATCAAATCTCTTCTTTAAAGGCATCCTTGACCCAGATGCCTTTCTATTTGTTGTTCCAGCATCATCAGAATCATCTCCATTATCTGAATTGGAGTCACTGCCGTCGTCTGAAAAGGAATCAGATTGCTTCCTCTTTGCTGGAGCTCGATTCCTATGCTTTCCATCATGGGCATTAGTTCGACCAGCTGCCTCTAGCAGCAAATTCTCAAGATCTGCCATACGCCTTGCTTGATTTTACAACCTTCAAAGGGCTTCTATATGTGTGCGTGACCAAATAGATCATTTATCCTGAGATGCAAGCAAACAGAAGAGCATCACAAAACAGCAACTCAACGTATACATCTGCCCATTTACCAGAAATAACAAGTTACCCCCGATTCAAGTAAACACAGAGGCATTAAAAGAACTGTCAATAAATCCTTATGCAAACACAACTGCACTTCCTCATCTGTTTCTTAACAAGAAAACAATAATTTACCCTGAAATGCAAGTAAACAGGGAAACTGTGCATCGATGCGAACAACACCATTGAAAGCGCACATGATCCGTAATTTGAAAATCCACAAAGCCGAAAGCCTAAATCTGATATAAAACCCTCTTATGGAAAAATTTCTCGGATATAATCTTGAACACGAAATGCAATTTAAAAGCGTTTTGCAAAAGTGCATATAACCATACTCGAAACACAAATGAACCCTAATTTTAAAATTAATTGGTTAGCCAAAAAACGTGGCCAGTAACTTCGTTTGCGGCGTCGTATTCAGAAGAGAAGCCATTCTACCTGCTTGCACTGCCATCCGTGCTCGAACGTAGAGAAAACCGACTCGAACAATTGACGGGGTTGCATCCACAGTTGAATCCAAATGCTTGCAACAGTTTCATGAACCGTGGAAAACTCATTCCAACTCGGTGTTGCTGTTAGATAACAGAGTCTTGTGAAACTCGTTTTAGAGACACGCCACTGATCTTTGCATCAGCTGCTCCGCTTTTCCTTTGTACACGACTCCATTGATATTTGCAGGAAAGCAGTATATAACACTACCACTCTCTATTTATTCTATGTGCTAAAGAAAATAGACCAATTTTTAAAACTAAATACGTTTAGGGTTTTAAAAACCCTAGACTGTTGTTTGGACATTAAAAAAAAGTCTTTTTTAACGATTCATAAATATATAACTAGCAATCGCACCTTGGTGTGCAATGGGTACGCCGAAGAGGTATAGAAGGTTAATCATGGACTATTAGTATTATTATTATTATAGATTTTTATTATATAATAATATTATTATTTTTTAATTTATTTATTTACTATTATATCATTATTATTTTATTAATATAACAAGTTTGGATTAAGCATGGCGAAGGTGAAGGCAAAGGCTCTGCAACGGTTGAGCGGGAGAAGAAATTTGAATTCTCCTGGCGATGATGATGGCGAAGGTTCCGAATTTGATGAGGACGACGGGATTGAGACACATGATGGCTGTTGTTTTCGGCTGAAGGTGCACTAGGTGGATGATTTGTTCCCTGTGCGCTTGGGGAGACCTCTATTCCCTGTTTCCCCTATTTTCTGTGTGTATGGGTGGTATGTGCGGGAGCGTTTCCTCTGCTCTCCGACGGATGTGGCGGATCTGCTTTGTGTGGTGTTTCCTCTTGGAGATGTTGATGTGCTTCATGGTCCCATTCTGTGTGTGGACCTGGGTCAAGATGTGTGGAGTGTGTCCACTCTGTGCGTGGATCTGGGTCAGGGCGTGGGTTTGCGTTGGTGTCTGTTGGATGCCAAGTTTATTTCTCCGGTTCAGTTCGTGGTGGAGCTTGACGTGGGCCAATTTAGACGGTCTTTTTGGCCTTCGTTTCATATTTTTGGTGAGGGCTTTGCTGCTGTGGTTGTCGGGCTAGCTCCTGCCTTCTGCTTGCCGACTACTACTTTTCTCTGGTGGATGGAGGTTGATTTTGGTCAACTTGTTACGCTGCTCATTGGTGGGGGAGGATCTTGCTGGCCTCCTTATGTTGGTGTTTTAGAGGTTCTCTTTGTTGCTTGGCTAGCTCCAGCCTTTTGTTTGCTTGTTGTTGTTCTACACTGGTGTTTGAAAGTGCATCTCAGGGGTCTTTTGTAATGTCCCCTTCCAGTTGACATCTCTCAGATCTTTGATTAGCCTATTATGTGACCCTCGTAGGCTGATAGGGTGGATAGAGGGTCTGGTTGAGGCTTGGCTTAGCTCCAGTTGCAGGATTGTTCAGTTTGGCTTTCGTTCGGGGTCGTTTAGACATCATTTGCTTGACTTGTTATTTTTAGTAAGTTAAGTCACTCAGCAGAGCACCCCTGCTATTTTTAGCAGTATGGTCTGGTCGTGTGCAAATTCAATCACTTATCCTCCAGCTTTAGACGGTTCGTTAATCGGACGTATTTTGAGGGAGATATTAATATTTTAATTGTCAAATTAAATATTAATTATTTGAAGCTTATATTATAAAGTTATAATATTATTTAATATTATAACTTAAGTGATTTCTTGAAGGGGTCGACCAACATTGAAGAGGGGCCACTTTTCAATTATAATTTATAATTAAAAGTGCGTTCGAGACTATTGAAAAATTAAAAGAAAAGTTGGAACTTTATTTAAATGATGCCTCTTTGAGAAAAGTCGACTTTTTGAAGGATATAAGGGTTTCATTGGAAAAAGAGCTCATTATGTTGAGAAATCGAATTTTTGTCAAGTCTTTCTTTGAGAACAGAGCCAAGGGTTCCAGTTTTCATCTTGCATCAGAGAACGAACCATCTTCAGTGTTTGCAGTTCAGAGGCTGTGAGATACTAGCTGATTTATTGCTTGTCAGAGAGATAACTTCACACAGAGGTTATTACAGAGCTTATACAAAGATTCCTATTTCATAAGTTTATTCCAGAGATTCATCCGGAGACAGAGAAGATCTTTGAGCGGCTGGTTGTATGCATCTGGCGTCCATTTCTAAACTGTACAGACTTCCTAGTTGCTGCTGCAGGGCCGTACCAGCAAGTACCAGGCCGTACTTCCTCATCTAGGGCAAAGCGCTTTCCTTTATTGCCTCCTGGTTTCATCAAATGGGGCGCCAATACCTCTAGATTCATTTTTTATCACCTGGCAGAGGGCGAAAGTGATTATGTTGATAGTCGTACCAGTTCTTCTTCATTTCAGGTGCCTGTAATCAGCAAATCAGGTTTTCTTTAATGCAATCATGTTGTTGCTTTTTAGCTTGCATGTTATCAGATCTCAACTGTAATAAGACTAGAGGATCATTAAATGATTTGGCATCAATAGAACGTGTGAATTCCATCATTTCTAGCTTTGTAATATTTAATTTAATTTTTACAAGCATTTTCTTTAAAAATCGCATTTTACCTCTTTATGCAAAAAAACACAAAAAAACCAAAAACGATCAAAAAACAAGCAAAATCAAACAGAGTCAGAAGTTAGTGAGAACAGGGGTTTCTACATCTTTCCTTGCGTTGGTGCCTGGTGGAGATTATGGGTGCGGTGGCTAGGGTGAAAGTTCTGCTTCCTTCCCCACACCCTTTGTTGTCCGTTGCTTGGGCTTTGAGATGGTGGCTTTGCCATTGTCTGGATTCAGCTCCTGCTTTGGCTTTCCTTGGTGGTATTGTTTGGGATCTTCTACGTTTATTGGTGCATATTGATGATAGACCCTCTATGTGCTGGGGTCTCGTGGTTCTATGGAGGGTGGTGTTGGGAGTCCCCATCCTTGTTGGGCTCTCTGTTGGTTTGTTTCTACCTGGGATGGTTCTAGTTGACTGCAATAAGGGGATTATCCCTTGATTTGTTTTGTGGCGGTGCTTGCCAGGTTTGCCGAAGGGTGGTATGTGTGCTTTTCCTATGGGTGTGGTGGCTTCCTCCTTGTTTCCACAGCTGAGTCCTATTGAGGTAGATTCTTCTTCTATAGAGGTGAAGTTGGGGGCTGTGGTTTTGTTTGGAAGCGTCCTTTCCTGGTTTTCTCTGATGTCGTCCCTTTTGAGGTGGGATATACTCCTATGGAGGTGGAGTATTGGGTTGTTGGAGATCTCTAGGTCTAGTGGGAAAAGTTTATATATGATCCTCTCCATTAGAGGGGAGCTCTCTCCTTTAGAGGCGGTGTTTGAGTTGGCTTCCTGGTTCGGTCTCTCTGCTGCAAGGAGTGATTCTTACCTGTTTGTGTGTAAGAATAAGGTTGGCTCTGGTTGGGTTTTGTTAAATGGAAGGTCTGTTGCAGGTCTGTTGCTGCAAATGGTCTTTGGTTCTTTTGATTGGAAGATCTGTTGCAGGTCTGCTGTTGCAGAGGGTTTATGGCCTTTTGGGTGGAAGGTCTGTTATTGTCCTGTGATTGCAGGGTGGTCTGATATGTTTGTTCTTTGTGTTATGTGGCTCCTGGTCTCTTGCCAAGAATGGGTTGTAAGTCATTTTTGGCTTGGTCTGATTTGGGTCTTTGGCTCTTGCTATGGTTCTACTGTTAATGGCCCGTAGGGCCTTATTCAATGGGGACGACACCCTTGTTGTTATGTGGTGTTTGTATGTTGTTAATGGCATGTAGGGCCTTGTTCTAAGGGCTTGCACCCTTGTTTGTTTCTGGTGGTTGGCCCATTGGGCTTTGTTCTACAGGGACGACACCCTTGATTTGCCGCTTTTAATTTCAAAAACAAGTTTGGATTATGTTACATTATTATATTAATGATTGGATTATGTATTATATTATATTATATTTATTTTATTATATTTATATTATATTACATAATGTAATTATATAATTTAATTATATTATATTTATATTAAATAATATTATATTATATAAATATTTATTATATTATGTTATTGTATTTTAGTATATTATAATAACATTTATTATATATTATATTATATTGTATTTATATTATTATTAGATTGTATTATATCTTATTGCTAATTGAATGGGTTTCGATCAATTTTTTAGGATAAGGAATGAAATCATATAAGTATTATATATTGTTAGTTTTATATTATTATTATTGTTATATATTTTTATTATATATATAATATAGTATTAATACATTATTAATATATTATTAATATTTTTTTAATATTTTTATTATACTATTCATAATATTGTATTATTAGTTTGATATTACTATTATATTATTCTAATTATTATAATATTATATTATTCTTATTATTAAATTGTTTTCATTATTATATTATTATATTAATATGATTTTTTTAATATTTTACTTAGTAAATTATCATTATCCTTAATATTATATTATTAATTAAATATTATGAATTTTAATATTAAATTATTAAATTATTATTTTATTATTATTATTCTAATGTTATAATGTTATATTATATTAATATTATTATAATATTTAATATTATACTATATTTATAAATGATATTATATTATATTATTTAAATATTGTACTATTATTTTTATACTATATTATAAAAATATTTATTATATTATTATATATTAAATATTTTATTTTATTTATAATATTATAATTTATTTTTTATTATATTAACTATATTAATTAGGGTAAAGGATGTTGTAATGTTAAAACCTATATGTGTTCATTATTGTGATCTTGCCGTAATTTTATTTTTAAAAAACCACCAGCGAAGACGTGTTTGGAGGAGCGGATAGCAATAGCGGGGAGAAAGCAGCTAAAAACAGCCAAAAAACAGCCAAAAAATGATGAACGGCTACGCTTTTATAGGTCGCCTCGTTTATAAAAGGAACACAAACACAACAAATGATAAATTTAAAACAGTGAGAAAACGGAATTAATGAAAACGGCGACGTAAAACGGAATTAATGAACGCTCAGGATTAATTTAACCGTATTGCATTGTTTTTACTGATCTCTTGACTGTTGATTTCAGTTATTAGCTTGCAATTCTCAGATAGGACATGCCTTCGGCATAAATATACTTGAATCAAATATTTTATACGATTCATAAATATATAAATATACTTGAATCAAATATTTTATAATATAAATTATTATTAATTTATCTATTTTTAAATAATTTATATAATGTAAAATGAAAATAAATTAAATTAATTTAAAATAATAATATGAATAATACTAAAAAGAAAAAAATAATAGATTACAAATATATTATTATATTCTTAGTATATTATTATATTTTTATTAGTATTATATTAATGTTATTATATTAAATATTGTATTAATATTATATATTTTTATTTATTTTTGTAGCTGTGCTGAAGGCATTCCCTTGTTGAGGTTTTCTAACTCATTTTTATCCTGAACGGTGCAAATTGCGGGAGACGATGAAACGAGTCTTAGTTGTTCACCAGTTTTCGCCACTCTTCCACGCTAGTATTGACCTTTCACATCTCCACTTGCCCAAGATAAACCCCATTCCAGATCCCAATCCTGTTCATTTGAAAAGGAAATTTGTATCGCAATAAATGCTTTTGTTTAAAGGGTGGCAATGTAAATATCTGCGTTGAGCATTTACTCTTGCCACCCTCATTTTTACATGTAAATGTCCCTAACTTAGGATTTCTAAAATATCTGTTTTGAAATATATGTTGCCCTACACATTTTCACTTGCATCTTGAGGTAAGTTTGTTGCCCTGGTTTCATTTTCCTTGTTAAGATTTATCTTAACCTTCTTCTGATTATAAAATATTTCTCTGCTCATGTTTGCGTAGGTTGTGAATCGTTAGTCAAGGATTCATGCAAATTTTGCACATTTTTCTCCTAGACACTGTTGACATAAACAAACGAATTATCTTTAGGTGCGTTGGTATTCTACAATAGCTTTTTGGGTATTCTTTTTTTGGCTCCTCCAAACTTTGCAAATTGGTTTCCGCTCCTCCAAACTCTTCTTCAATGTATTGACCTTTCACTTCTCCAATTTGGCGCGCTGCAGCTTGAAAAAGAAGGTTTCGACAAAGGTTTTAGAGTATGTTTATTAAAATGAAAATTTAGGTTTAAACATTATGACATCCTTTACCTTGTAATAAATTCCAAAAAAATTAGATGATTTAAACAGCCTGGTAGCGATTTCTGCAATAGCTTTTTGGGTATTATTTTTTCGGCTCCTCCAAACTCTACACATTGGTTTCCGCTCCTCCAAACTCTTCCTCATTGTATTGACCTTTCACTTCTCCAATTTGGCAAAGCTATATCCTAAAAATAAGATTTCAACGAGGGTTTTAGAGTATGTTTATTAAAATGAAAATTTAGGTTTAAACATTATGGCATCATTTACCTTCTAATCAATGCTTTCTTATATAGTTTTTTAGGTTTTATTTTTTAGGGTTTCTGTGATTTTGTCAGAGCTCTCAAGGTTTTCAACTCTACACAGTTATGTACCAAGTTACTAAGATAGGCAAGAAACCTAAAGTCCATCTCTAGCTCTTAATTAGCAAAGGGCAAGGGCCCTCTAATATCAAGAAATTGCAGATATATATAGAGTTAAGAGTATGACAGATATGTACTCTCATGATACAGATGTTTCTAAAATAATAATCATGGTTTCATGCAGTTGTTTTGCTTTGCTTATCTTTGTAAAAGTGTTAGTCAAAAAATTTAAGAGACATATATGTACAGTCATGATACAAATATTTCTAAAATAATAACAATGGTTCCTATTAACTCTTCAAATTTGCACCCCTGCCAAGTTGTGGAACTAAGCAAATTTGGAGCAACATGGGAACACTCCTAGGTTGTGGGTCACCTAAGCTTGGAGTGGACTTCCAAATAAGGTTGGCTCCTAATTGGTGTCACCTAATCTATTTCACTACTTTGTCAAGAAAAAGGGTTAGAAAGAGTACATAAAAATGAAACTAACTCTATGGTGATACACCAAAATTGATTTCTCAAACTTATACAGTTGTTTTAACACACAATTTCCTCAAAAACTCAACTTAACTTAACACAACTCAAATATCTTTATATATTAATGCATAAGTATTTTGCAAGGAGGCTTGGTTCTCTTAGCACTTTTGAAGGAAATGAGTTCTTTCACAACTAAGAATAGCTATTTGAACTATCACATAGGTTACAACCTACAAAAATATATGTTTATTCTACCTAAAGGTGCTAAAATGAGACAAACATTGAAGGAGTTACCAAAACTCACAAGAGCGTTCATCAATCACCACACTACACACAATGAAGTAGCTTCTAAGAAGGTAAAACATTGAATTTCATTAATAAAAATGATGTTACATACTGTTGTACATGTTTGATACTGAGCCACAATGCTATCTCCTACCTGAAAAAGCTCCAAGATAAGCTACAATGTCTGCAGAAAGACAGAAAGAACTCCCTTCCAAAACCTAGTTTGAAGATACTTAAGCAATTTTGAAAACAACTGCCTCACACATGTCCTTCTAGAAACCCTGGTCGAATGCAGCATAAAAGCCAAAAAAGAACCTTCCAAAACTCCTCCAAAATGCTATCCAAATGCAGAAAAGTCAAGCCAAGACCCAAGTCATGCCAAAAACATGACAAAACTACCTTTTAAAGGTCCATTCCCTCTAAAATCACTCAAAATACAACCCGCACACCATTCCCATGCTGGTCAATCACCATTATGTCTCCAAGCTATTTGACTCACACTTTTGGTGTGGAAACATGTCTTTAACCTGTTCCATTATGTTTGGAAGACATAAATCTTCAACTACACCCCCTTGATTTACATATCAGCACATGCTTTAGTTTGCAATAAATAAAACATTTAAATAAGTGATTTATAATAATATCACTTAAATAATGTTTTTTACATTTCAAATTGTTTCATATTGCAAAAAAAAAGGCCTTGACTTGACCATCCTTTGGAAAATGTCTTAAAGAGGTCACCTTGCATAGGTATATGATACTAGGCAAAATATGGCAATAGTTATGGAGAAAATAAAAGAAAAAAAAAAAAAAAAATGCATAAGCTTGGCCGACCAATATTAAGGTAAAGAAACCCTAAAAGAGATTCGAGCCACACATTTTTCATTCCATTTCATTCATTTTGGCAATAATAAACTCCATTTTATGTTTTGTGTCGCCATGGTTGAGCTTCATGGAGTCGAGGGTTTAGCTGGAGCCGCGAGCTGGGTAAGCTTCTATGTACGAAATCTTGCACTCTTTTCCATTTTTTTGTGAATATAAGCTCAATTTGAGCTCTGAAAAGAAATGAAATGATGAATATGTTTGATTTTTCTATGCACCTTCTTATTTCGTATTCTCTAAAAATGATGATAAATACTCTGTATTGGGTTCGACTTGTTGTGGATTTCTGAGTTTTCATTTTCAAAATGCATTCTACATTCGGCCATTAAGAAGATAACTAGGTTGTGGCTTCATTCAGATGGTAAAAAATTTTGCTTTTTTTGAGATAAGCACCTTTGTTGAGAGTCTTTCCTTTTTAGCTTTGAAACAAAGCTTGCTCCTGTGTATTTTGAGATTTTTGGTATAAACCCCAATTGGGCTTTACTCTTTGTGAAGAAAATTACTCCTCTCATGTGCATGAACATGTGTCACTTCATGTTGTAAACTGCATTTTCTCTCAATGTTACCCTCATCATCAAACCAAATATGAGTATCACATGCTTGGGGAAGGACATGTAAGCTCTTTATAGTATTTAGAGATGACACTAAAGGAGTTGAAAAATCTAAGCCCTTGGATAAACAACAATCATTTGATTGCTCTAGACATTGAATAGTATCTTTTGTTCTTGTTGTCTCTGTATCTCTTCCTCACACATCATGTCCATTGAAATGTCAATTTCTGCTTTGTGATCATTCGGTGAAGCATTTTTGGCATCATACAAACTGTCAGTCTGCATAGATGCCATCACATTGTTGTTTGAAATAATACTTCCATTAAATAAGGTGCTCCTATTTGTAAATCATCCAAGAGATTGAACGTGAATAAAAATACATCCCCCTATATTCAAGTAAAATCATCCATCAAAGCTTCAAGTTGAAACTACTATAACACTGTTCAGAATTTCAGACTTCGTGGCGAACTGAAAGGTATGTTGATTCTTGAGAATGTGCTGAATGATAATGATTGCAACACTAGTTCTCCGGAGATCTTTATCCATCATCCAACCAAGCTGTTGAGTTCTCCACTACTCTTTGACAGTGTGCTAGCAATCAACTCATTGTCCCTCATATACCCATTATTTCCTAATTTTGGACAACAAGTAATGAATCCACTGAAACTGGATTTTCACTTCCCTTTAACACTGTTGTTGCCTTTGTGTCTTATACATTATTCCTTCCTTGATGACCGTTTATGATGCATCATTATGTGTTCTGTTGTCATTCATAACTTTGACTGTCCACTACAAAACATGCCTTTGTAAGTTGTTATGTTGCTTCTATGGCCTATCTGGGGTGGCCCATGACATGATTTATCATGCTCATCTAGTTAGTTGCATATGACCATCTCATGTACTTGTTCCTATGGGCAGTACTGTGACTTTATTCTTTGATATATGACAATCATTACATGACTGTGGTTGTTGACTGTGACTTTGTCTTGGCAAACGACTATCACTTCCCCATTGATCTTACAATGAGGAAATCATCTATTTGAAGATTATGACTGTCCTCCATTTCTGTATTTTGAAGCATTCATTTATCTCACAAAACAAAAACATCTTTAACTGTAGATGATGCCAAATAAGTACAGTCCATATAAACCTTAGATAAAGAAATAGTAGTCATGAGCAGAGATCTCAACTACATTTGACATGGATTTAACATTATCTGCAATTGGCACATTAGTTGTCACTGCATTTTGAATGCCTATTTTGTAGGTTGTAGTAGTTGTTCCTTCATATGCATTTTATGCTCATCCTTACCCTTGGGATCCTTATCATTGCTGCACTTGGCTCTTTATGTGAATCCTATTGCCCCATTATGTAAACACTACCTTTATCCATTGTCTTATGAGATATTGTCACATTTTCATTCATGGTAACCTTGGCTACTACTTTATAATACTGCTCTATGTGACATAACTAAGGTATTATCTTTGCAAGGTTGTTAAAGCTTCCAAAATGATGAATCCATAGGACAAAGATAGTTTTTGTGTAACTAATATATGCTTCTAATAGTATTCAACAGAGGAAACAATCAAACTAACTAACAAGATCCCCAACATACCTTCACTTGGTTGCTCTTAATGTGGCTGCCACCTGTCCTTTTTAATCTTCAGATCTTTGCATCCTAGGACAACACCTTGATATGATGACTCGATCATGTACCCCATTCATCATCTATGACTGCTCCATGAAAAGGATTGCTACCTTTCATTAAAAGAACCTTCCCTTGGATGAAAACTCTGTCATTCCATAGACCTGCTCTTAGGATGATCATGTCACTTGCCATCATTGCCACTTGCCTTTAGGCATGTCAAACAACCCTATGTACTTTAAATCCTCCATTCCTTGACATGTGGCTACCCTTCTTGACTGCCATACATTCATTTGTAGGATCACTGGCATCTCCTCAAACCATCATGCATTGATTGTTTATCAAAGTGTGCATTGTAGTTGTTTGTGAATACTCATTGCATCAGTAGCAAGATGATTACCAATGCATGTTAGTTACTCATCTACATCAATTTTCTTTCCTTCTCATGCATTTCTCTTCAGGACAACATACTGTCGTGATGGCTTTGGCCTTGCATTCAATTGTTCACCTTGTGTTGCTCCATGTAACTCATGATAGCTCTCAATAGGACTTGATAGCTCTGGTACTATGTGATTATCCATAATTGAACTTGATGCATATGTGCTTCAATGTTCATATTACCAAATAAATCATTTGTTTCTTGGGAAGAGACAAACTGTTTCATCTTTGAATGATTGTTGTCCTTAATCTTTGACTTCTTTACTGCCCCCCTTGAAAATGATGACAATGAAATCCAACTCATATCATATTAAAATGGGATCCACTTAAGAAGATTGAAAGACATCCAACAGAGTAAGATTTCCAAGAAGAGATGATTGCCCCTTTGATCAACATGATGACAACCTATTGTTTGATTCATTGTGAAAAGATGAAGAGTAATCTTTCTTGATAATTTACATCGTTTTGTTACATCTTTTGAATCCGATAATGAAAGTTGATGAACTGGTATGATTCCATATTGATTTAATGCATCAAGAATAGGTTTATCATTGATTTGATCAAGTTGCTCAATTTCCTATCCCTCCTAAAACACAAGAGGGCAACATGCTGGGCTCAACCCTTGCAGGAGCCACATTTTACTCCACATGTTGTAATTAGTTGAAACAAAATAGTAACAAATTTTTGTCTTATATCTGCACAAGGATCAAACATGTTAGATAAACTTAGCACATGATAGGTGTGTTTGATAACTCTTTTGTTTTCCTGAACACCTATGGTATGTTGTCTATTTTAATGCTTATGGAGACCAGATTATATGTTTATAGATGTTTGTACATATTTTGATTGGTGACCTTTCATTGCTCTAACAACACTCTTCTTACAGATGCAGGGAACCTAGGAGCAACGAGGAGAGCATCAACTGGAAGCAGAACAAGCAAGAGAGACTGAAGACAATGCAGGACAAGGCAACTAGGATTTGTCATTCAGGCAATGACGAGTCCCCCTTCATTTTATGTGCATTTCTTTTTTGTATCTATAAATGTATAGTGTTTTCTTTATATGCATTAAAATGGTCAGTCCCTCGGCTTGTGAGGGACACTATACACTTATCATTATCAATAAAGACTACATTTGCAATAAATGTTGGCTTTCTTTTCTATTGTATGCAATTGCATAATTATAATAATGCAATCTTTTGATAATCTCTTTTATGCACATGGATGAAACTTAGCAAAAAAAATGATGTGTCTTTTATCGTTTAAATGCAAACACAATCATAAATCTACCTGATTTAGTTGGAAGCAAAATCAGGTAACAGTTCCATGCAGCTATTTTGCTTTGCTTATCTTTTTAAAAGTGTTACTCAAAAAATTTAAGAGATGTTTTCCTTATCAAAGATATGGAGTGAAGTTTTACGAGTTTTAGAAAAATCATTACAAATAAAATTTAGAAATAGGAGCTCTAACTTTTTAATTTTAAGTAATTATTTGTGAAATGAATTAATATTAGTGTTATAAAAGCTTGTGTTATAAAATCCATGTCAAAACAATTGACATGTATCCAAAATGTGAAAGCATAGGCAATGAACTGTTTGACAGAATACCTCAAAGCTATGTAGTCTCCTAGAATGCCATGATTGTACGATATGCACAAAATAAACTTTTAGAAGGATTCACACAACAATTGGCAGGTGCAAAGCCAAGTTTCACAAATTTTGCTACCATTCTGCCTAGTTGTGCTTTGAAATAGGGTATGGACATCTATGGAAGGATAAAGGAAGGGGAATTGTTGTAAGATGCTATAGTCTAAGCAGCCCTGATTAAAATGTATGCAAAATGTGGAGGCATAGGGAAGGCACATGGATAGTCTATTAGAATGCTTGAAAGCATAAAAGATAGACAAAAAATTGTTATGTCAGTTTTTTTAGTTCCTCTTGTTTTTAAATAGCTTTGTAGAGATAATTTTCTAGGCATAGAGCCATAATTGGACTGAATGGTTGTGAATGTGAGTAAGGGTATTGTGTGTATGGAAGAATGTAACAACATTTTATCCCCTTTCACTCAAATCTAAGAGCACTTCCAATATTTTAGGATATGTACAAAACCTACAGGTTTTGCAAATTCATATTTTTGTTCTCCTGCTTGTCTTATAAGCTACCTCTCCTCCTTGTTGTCTATGACAACATCATCATTGTCACCTTTCTCACCAGGAAAACTGTATTTGCAAGTTTATCTTTTGTTACTTTTTCCATTTTGAAGTTTTAAGATTTTCATTATTACTCATGTATCATATTTTTAATATCTTCACTTATAGAAAATGGATTTTTTTTTTTCTATACACAAATGGAATTGTATTTTATAACATATTAACTAAAAGAAAATTCTATAGGCAATTGATGGTTAATATGCTGATATTAATTGTTTTTAAAATTGAATGTCGGTTGTCTTTTTGTTTGCCACTCAGATCAAGGTTATTTTTTTGTGACAACTTTCCATGAGATAGTGTTGGTGTGAAAATAGAGGGAGGAGGTGCAGTACCTGCAACTGTAATTGCAACTGAGGTATGTAATTTGAACAATATCTCTGAGTAAATTATCTATGACTATTTAATCAACAAATTAGCATTCAATTTGGGAATATTATATTTGTGTTTGCTTAACTTTTCATGCCATAAATTTTATTGATTACCTGTGTTGCTACAAATGTTTCTGTACAACAATATTTTAGTCCTAATCTTAGCCTAACACTTAGGATATACAAAAAAACACTTAAATTTTAGATAGTTTAGATTCCTAGCTTAAACAATTCATATCATGTTATTACATTGATGTTGACCATTCAAGCTTCATGATGACAAAATATGCAAAATTTTAAGAAGTTGATATTTTAAAAAAATTTGTTGAATGCAATGAAGAAAATTCTTATAAACTAACTAAAATAAGTAAAATAAAAATTCTTATTTGAACGAAATTCAATAAATGTAGCCAAACATATTGCCAAGCCTTAATTAAGGATTGCCCCCATGGTGAGATGAAATCAATGAATTATGTGAAATGTAGTAGAGTTGCACTAAGAACTCTTAAGGTCCTTTGTTGATTTGGTAATATGATTGGATTAGATGAATTACAAGATAAAATTTGAATACATAGTTTGTTAATTCATACTAATCTTCACATACATTGATTGATTGCTTTGAAGTAGTTTAACAACATTTCGATAGAAAAAAAAAAGGTTAAAACTATGGAAATATAATGTCTTGAAAATATGTGAATATTTTATAAAATCTAAACATATAGATTTGAATAGTTTAGGAAGTAATATTATAAAATATGTTTTAAGAATAAAAGTTTGTGGAGCAGGGGATCTCATACAATTAAAAAATGGTAGCAAAATAGTCAGAATTTTGTGCAAAAAAATAGGAGTGTTTTTAAAATTTTAGATTTTCGATTTTCAGGGGGTGCATTTGAGATGGAGTTGAAATTTTTTCCCACCAACGTAGAAAATCAAAATATATTTATATGTGACAACCCTAAGACAAATAGCTTAGAGCCCGTACAACAAAAGTAACACAAACTACTTACAACCCCTACAACAAACCTACTAGTAACACAAATAGTGTCATGATTATTTAATAGCAGTTGTACATAGTCAAGATAGGACATCCATGAAGATTAGAACATCCAAATGAACCAACACATAACCTAGTAACCAAGATACATAATCATATAATCAATTTTCTATAGTACCAAATTCAAATATAGATTACATTTCTCAAAAATATTTGCTATATATTTAATTGAAACGTTTGTTTCACACATTATTTGTTTGATCTAATGTTTGTAAAGTGCATCATATACTACATAGTTCTTGTAATTTGTTAATTCCTTTGTAATTAATTGTCATGTTTTGCTCAGTCATTTACTTGCTTACCTTCTTATGTTGTACTTCAATTTATACGTATATTCCATCCACTCATGTCAGGTCGTGGCTACACATTCAAATACTCCTATACAACCAAACCCCTCCATTCCAGTGCATCCAACACTGGCAGTATCAAAGTCATCGTCTACTGTTAATAAACCTAACTTTGTTCACACAATTGTTCAACATCTTGCTGCAACTATATCAAATAGTTGACACAACATCGTTGACAAACTCAAACTCGCATGTCAGACAACAAGTCCTATTGAAGAATTGGATGTCGAGATGTTTCAGGCCTCAGTGTCAACTTACCAATCCAGCTACACAAAACCAGAGGGATTGTGCAATTTCCTAAGGGAGCTTAAATATGATCAACACTATAATACTGTTGCAACACTCGCGATAATCGATGCATTCCAGATTTACCTTGACAGCCTGTAGTGCTCTATAATTTTTTTTTGTTATGCCTATACTATGCCTACTTATGGCTACAATGTAAAGAAACTAGATAGCCTTCTATAGTCATCTTTAATACGCCATTCCAATACAACCATTGTAAATATTGTCTTGAACAAGAAAATGCTGCAAATTTTCCCTGTAATTTCTTTTGCCAAAAGAGCTTCAATATTAACAATATATTTGTTTAGCATGCAAATAAATGGTCTTCTTTCAATTTTCATTCTTTCAAATTATACTTTAGTAATTACTTATATGCTTGTTTCCATATTAAAGTTGTAGGTACTTGTAAATCTAAAAAACTAAACACATAATATGTTGATAAATATTGTTTTGAAATAGAAAACTCCAAGAACGTTTTATACTATATAGCTTGCATAAAATTTAGCTCATTCACAAATCATTGGTTTGATAAACATGTACACAAACTATGTGACCATATATTATCATGCCTATGCTTCCCTTCTTTACCTTTCATTTGTGGTTTTCCCCATTAACAACAATGTTACAATTAAGAAGCAACTTTATTTTACTTGTCAAAATAGCCAATTCTAACACTCACAACTTGACTGCAGGCACAAAATTTCAACTTGCTTTCACCTCCTCAATGGCCACTCTAACTCCAAATGCCTTTGAAGAAATTCTTGCAGGCATGTTTGATCTTGACCCTTCATTACAGGTTACATCCATAGACGCTATACAACAGGGTCATTCAACTGATTTTAAATACCGAATTTAACTCTCAGATGGTGTCACACCCACCTAACTTTGCTTCCTAGCCAATTCAACAATCTTATTGTTGAAGAAGCTATGGCCACTGGGTCTATTGTCCACCTTAAAGAATATACATCAAAGGTGTTTGACAAATACACGTATGTCCATCCATACTCTATTTTTGAATATTACTCTCATTCATTGATGTTATTTTTCTTAAAACATTTACATCATTTGAGTGCAGGGCTATAATTATCAATAGTCTTGAAATGGTCGCAAATAAAACACCACTCGTTGGCACTCCAACTCCTCTTCTATAGGCTACAAGTCATTTTCCATCTACTAGCTCCCAGGGCCCAATTGGTTTACTCCAAGATGTAAGCTCTATCCAACAAAACTTTGACCCCATACTATAAGTGTTGGTCTATTGAGGGTAGAGCATTAACAAATGATCTAATCCATGAGTTTCACAATGCTGACCGAGAAGGAAAAGTTTTTGGTTTTCACATCATTGACAAAGCAGGTTCTGAAATACATGCCACATGCTTCAATGAACTTGTTGATGAGTTCTAAAATGTTGTGCACTCTAACAGTGTATACATTATTTCTAATGGTCGCATAAAAGTTGCAAATACAAAATATAGTAGCTCGACGAACCCATTTGAAATTTTCCTACTAAACTCATCAACAATTACTCCTTCAACATGTGTAGACTTTACAATACCCATGCATAGCTTGCATATCAAGAGAATAGATTCCCTACTGTCACTGCCTATTAATTCCCTTGTTGATGTTCTTGGCATGCTTTTATCTATCTCCCTTGCATCGACCATCCATAAGAGAGATGAATCTGAAACAGTCAAGTGTACTACAATCCATAAGAGAGATGAAACTGAAATAGTCAAGTGTACTACAACAATCACAGACATGTCATGCTTGACCATTGATGTAACACTTTGGGGTTGTCATTGTGAATTTGAAGGAATAGAATTATCTGGTTTGCCTCTTCTACCAACTCCTCCAATTATCTTGATCAAATCAAGACGTATAACCTCCTGGCATGGAAAAGCTCTTGATACTATATTTGCAACTACAATTGTAGTAAATCCACAATTGTTAGAAGCCTCAACTTTGCAAGACTGGTATGCCACTGTAGGGAATGAAACGCCTTTCCTTTCCCTCTCAATAGATCATCTTTCTTCCAACAAGTTTGCAAATCCAATTAACATCGCATCGATCAACAATACAAGATCTCCAGAGAAAAAAAATGTTTGCATAAAAGCAAGCATATCAAAAGTCCATTTGGATAACTTTTATTACCTCTCTTGTCCTCTCATGGTGGGCAATAAGAAATGTAAGAAGGTTGTACAAAAGAACCCCAATAGCTTTCACTGCCCAAAGTGTTCTATTGATCTCCCTGGATGTGATTTTAGCTACATGATAGAAGTGGATTTGGACGATGTACAGGTGCTCTTCTTAAAGTCACAGCATTCGAAGGTCCTGCAAAAAACTTGTTTGGTGCATCCGCTAAAAATCTTCAACTACTGTTGGCAGAACCTAATGCTACTAAACATGTGTTGGATCAAGTTCTTGGGTGCTAGTTTTTCTTTGAAGTGGCCATCACAATGAATTTATTTGCTAGGAAAGAAATACAAAGCTTTGTAATTACAACGATAAAACCTGTTTAGAATTTGCAAGTACCTCTTACTTTTGACAATACTACATAGTCTTTGCTTATGTTGTACAACTTTTGCTATTGTCAATGGCACCAACTATAACCATGTGTGCCTACAATTATATACAAAGTCTTTTTTGATACGACAATGTTATCTTGTGCACTTGTTTTGAAATATGATTTCTTGTTTTTACAAGCTATGTATTCCAATTAATTTTTAGTCAATACAAAGGATTATTAATTCAAGTGTTATTCCTGCTAATTTTACACACCCAACTTATACATGTGCTTTCAACTTTTTCATTAGCTATTGCAAATTAATATTGCATTGCTATGTTCCCCAACAACCCCTATCATGGAAAACCAAGCTGAAAGTAAGGAAGCACAACGATATCGTCGTAATAATTTGAAACATTTACAGTACCATGCAAATAAGGATTCTATATAAATAGACGAAGAAGAGAAAACCACCACAACCATCTTGCAAGCTCCTCCACATCCCCACCTTGTCTTTCAAATAACCCCTCCCCATTGCAGCCACCCACACCTCAAATGCAATTTACACTACACCCCAGTTCACTCTCCGAAAACCACCATCCTCCACTATTTCCAACAAACTATTACATCACTAGGAATTCCTTCCATTCAAAGTTAGACAACCTATCAAACATTTCAACATGCCAAATATGCATGGAACAACATGGACCCTGAAGAGCAACCTGCTTGTTTGCAACGCCTATCTCAGATCGAGAAGATTAACCATTGTGGGTTTGGATGGGAGAAAACAAATATTGATTGACTAAACTTCGAGGAATCTTCATCATTGTATGCATCGTGTTCTCTTGGAATGTGTTACTACAATGGTTAGGTTGGTTAAATATAAAAATATATTCAGATTCCGAGGCATACAACAATAAAACTAATTTGACGGGGTTACCATTCATCCCATAAGCTTCAAATTCAAGCAAATTTAAAAGAAAAACTGCGACTCCACCAAATCAAATCTCAAAATTGCATTTGTTATTTCGATACAGCTACATCTTTTAATTCTGGCAATTTGGCAATATAAGATCTTGGATGTTGAATAAATGAAAATAGAAATGCTAGAACAAAAGTAAATGGTACTGCACTCTACTTTAGATCAAAGTAAATAGCATAAAAATACAATATAAAAGCAATAAACCAAAATGAAGCTGGCATTCAATTGAAATACAAAATAACAAAATACAAAAGCAGATAAAAGAAAATAGCATTGCATTTTACTTGAACTAATCCATAAAATAGCAAGGCATTTGATGTCTAACAATGAAAGAAAATGATACTCTGTACCACCCTAAACTGAATTAACTTTCATATGAACACAATACAGCACACCTAAGCAAAGAGCGGGATCTTCCTGCAATAAAACCTTGTACTTAATCAAAAGTTAGAAAATCACATCAACCACAAGCAGAGCTTACAACAGAAGAAATGATCATCCATTAAATGTATCGTGACCCTTTGACTTACAACCCTTCCCCAACGCAGTGAACCATAAACTGCACTAGACAACATACTGATCTTACTGCCCTATTTTCATTCTAATCCTACGAAGAAAATATTTGGCCATTCTGCATACCATAGCAAAAGATACATCATTGAGATCCCATATTTGCCCATTCATTAGGGATGCATCCCAGATTTTCAGCCGTCACTTCCATCACTTTCCTCTTCCCAGGAATGCAGGGACAAAGTAGTCCTGGGAGATTGTTCAGGTGCGTCCCAATTTTGCTTCTTTTCACTCGTGAGCAAACTTTCCTCTTCCCAAGCAAGCAGAGGCAAGGTAGTCCTGTGAGATTCCTTAGCACTGCTCCTGTAAGTCATATACACCATGTTACTGCTTCCTGTAAGCTCTTGTCTACTTGTCATGTCACAAAAATACCCCCGAGGAGGCCGATCAAATACACTCCACGATGATTGCTCAACAAGAGCACTAACGTGGACAGCAATGGAGAATACCTCTGGCTTGAAACAGAATAAAACCCTCTCAACCAGTTGTTTGAGTTCAACATCTTGGGGACCATAGCCCATTGATTCAAAGCTCGCATAACTAAACCCATCCTCAGGGGTTACATGAATTGTAGAAACAGCATCTCTTTCAATTGCATTCATGGAGTATCCACAGGGATCAAACTCAAAGTCACAAATGTTAGAGCCAGGTAGAATATCACGAATCCCTGAATTGAGAGTCATTTCACCTGCTGATTTAATATTGCTCTTGTAAAATAGTGAAGCGCGCTCACGATCCAGCTGTGTCATACACATCTCCAGTGTAAATACAGGGTCAGAGTTTTCATTAGATGAACTATCATCTGCACAAGCATAATAAACATGCCAATTGTAATTCTTATCTGAATCTCCCATTACATATGCTTTTCCACCAGAACCAAGCATTCCAAAATATTTCTCCAGATGTGATATTTCTTCGGCAAAGCTGCGATGAGGAAACGATTGTGCTCCAGTAAAGATAAATGTCCCTCTAGTATACTTCACAGCCTTTACACACAGAGACAAACCACTTGCATTGCTCAGAATCTTAGGGATTGAAAGAAGCAGCTTTGTGGTTCCACAAGTCTTCAAAACTATCTTGAATGGATAGATAAACATACTTGATTCTGAGAGAACATATGAATCAAGATGCTCATTTGACAGCTCAGATACAATGGTGCATTCAGCCAGTTCCAAAATTTCATCCAGTTGAAGACGAGTGAGGGATCTCAGACCCCTGCCCCTGGGATCAGCAAAGAATGGAGTTCGAAAAAATTCAATCTCAAGTCTCTTTTCAAATCCTTCAAATCCAATTGCAGACATTGTAGGAGTAACACAATCTCCACAAGACACGACCATCGTGAACTCTGTACAAAATTACTGTTACTGTTGCCTTTGCAGGAAAGAGTAAGCTGAGAATTCACAAAAATAAGTGTTATTTTGTTACGGGAAACTTTCAAAGCGTTGGGGAAGAAATTGCCAGTCCACAGAACTGAGGAGCTAATCTGCCAGCCGTGCAGGGGAGCCACAAACCAGCTCCTAGCATACAGAATTATTGAAAATAACAAACTGCCCAACTACCACTCTACAGCAGCTGTAGTAGAAATATCAGGATGGCTTTCGCACGCACTGCCGGAAGAAATAGGTGAAATAGACATATGTTAATATGTGAAAACATTCATGAATATCAAAGACAGATGGACTAAACCACCCATTTCCAACTTCCATTAAATCGCAGCTTCTCCCTAAATTACTCACACAAACATGCTTGGGAACTAGATCTCTTCTATTTCCTTTACAACTTACTAAATAAAGAAAAAAAAAATGAATGCAGATACTTACGTTTGAGTAAGCAGCAGAGCGGAAGATGTCAATGCCGCCGTGAGGTCGAACGTCTTCAATCTTGTAGCCTAATGGAGTTTCGTATTGGGGGTAATTACTACTGGACTTCTTACAACCTTTGGACTCCATCACAACATTCAGCCTCTCTGTGAGATAATAAGAAACTTGTCAGAATCAGAAAAAAATGAACTAAAAATCAAGATTGCAGTATTTACAGACAGAGCCCAATCACGCCCAAGGAAACCTATGCTCCTCTGTAAAAAACATAAAAGAGGCCGCAAAATCATTCACAGTAATTTTAAAAATAATAGTGATTACAATGGTAATAGTAAGAACAATCGTCAGTTATCAACCAAAACAAAGCAATACGAGACCCTTCCAAACTGTATAACATTATAATATTTCTTTAAAGTCCACAAAAAAAGGATCTATAAAACACTGAAGAACAATACCAGCAAACGCCGCCGCAAATCCACACCGACAGAAAAACATATCAGATAAATTGCAACTCGATTTAAAATGCCTCTAAAAAATGAAAAATAGAAGACAGGAAAAAGATCGAAACCCTTACATTCAATAAAGACTTCACAACGATATCAGCAAACGCCGCCCCAATGCACTCCCTCAGAAGACGAAAATAACCTCAGATTTTATGCAACTCGATTGAAGAAATTCTCACGGTTATAATCACACTTCCTCACAATAAAACCCTAAAAATTAAAAAATTCTCAGATCGCCTTATATTGACGACAAGCATTCGGAGAGCAGCTATTTAAAGGTCAGAAGCGGGTATTCCTTTATCCCCTACCAGATTTGTCCGCACCTCTACATGCCCACTAAAGTTAGCGACCCTCCAAAAGTAGTTAAATGCTTCTCACCGCACACTTCCGCCACGTGGATCCTCCTTTGTTTTCTTAAAAGCTAATTGGAATTAGTTCTGTGCTTAGTCACCTAATTAGTTGGCCTCATATATATTCTTTGCGTGGCGCGTGCGGACTTCGACGTGGCAAAACATGTGCCTTTCGTCGTCTTGGCCACACATTTGGGGCTACATTTGTATTGGTTAACTGGGTAAGTACATATCTTGCCAGCTGGACAGAATCTCAATCCACAATTCATGAAGTTAATGGGTACGCTACCCTAGGGAAAAACAATGCTCTTTATAGGGAGTGGGACTCTATATTAGGTATATACCACCCATAAACCTCAACAACTTTTCTAGAGCTTTCGTTGTCCCCATACTTAATACTATTCTATTTAATATTAATAAAATTGCATATGGTTGGTTATGGAGAAAGCTAACTCCTAGACAAAAAGCACCTATGTATGTAACATGATATCATACCCCCCATCCCCCATCCCACGCGTTGGACAAAACGACCCCGATGGAAAAGGTGGTCAGATGGACAAATTGCACTGATAGAAAGACTTGACGGGTGGACGTTAACTTCGTCCTGTCGTCGCCTGTCCTGTCGTTGGTAAAACGTGTCAGCATCGACGGGTTTTCAAAATCATATTTTGGAATGGACAAAAACCCAAAAAAATGGCATTCGAAACCATTATTTGCAAATAGCAAAAAGCCCAAACGAGGTCCCATTTTCATTGCCATTTTCCACAGCAACGTTTTGCAGGTTGCTGGAGAGGAACGGGAAGGAGTTGCAAGCATTCAAAGGCCGAAGCAGTGCGGCCACCCTCGAAATGAAAATGCATTTGACAAGTGCGGGTAGCTAGCTAGCTAGCTAGCAGGTATGTATATCCGGTAGAAATATATGCCATTTTGCCTAGGAACTGTGAAGAAATGAATGGCCATTCGTTGCGAAGATGGGTTTTCATTGACATGAAAGCAAAGGGTTTTCCTTGGGAAATGGGGTTTTCATTTGAAATGCAAAGTTATTTACATGTTTTTGTGTTAAGGGTTTTTAAATTTTCGTTTCCTCCCGTCTGCTGGTTTTGAAATTTTGCGCTTGCGGAATGAAATAACTGACCACCCATTGTGGAAATATGAGTGAAATAACGGAATAATGTTTACAAAAACCAGAAACCATGTGAAATATTTTACGACGTTGGAAAACGTAATGTGGGTTCTGCAATGAAATAATATAATTGAAAACCACATAAAGCCTAGAATGTCACCTTTGTTCACATTCACATTTTGAACGTTGTAGGGTTTTCATTGGGAAAAAGGGGTTTTTATTTGAAATGCAAGGCTGCTAATGTTTTTTGTGTCTAGGGTTTTTTAATTTTGGTTTCCTCCCATATGTTGGTTTTGGAATTTTTCCATTGCTAAATGAAATAAATGACAACCCATTGTGGAAATATGAGTGAAATTACTAAATAACGTTTATAGAAACCAAAAACCATGCAAAATATATTACGAGGTTGGAAAACACAACGTGGGTTCTACAATGAAATGATATATTTTGAAAACCACATAAAGCCCAGAATGTCGCCATTGTTCACATTCTTATTTGGAATGGTCAAAAAAGCCCAAAATGTGGCATTTGAAATCATAATTTGCAAATAGCAAAAAGCCTAGACGAGATCCCATTTTTGCCGCCATTTTCTACACTATTGTTTTGGAAAACACAATGTCTCCTAAAACCCTGACTATTCTAAAACCCTTTAGAAGTAACAACCCAATTGGTTACTCACCCTTGACCTCAATTTGGTATGGTTTGTGATTGTCTTGAGAACCTTTTGTGAATTAGATAGTAAGAATGTCATGAAATTGGAAAACAATAGGTATTATGAAACCTGCAAGGCACAATGTTGTTATACATTGTTTGCAGTGTTGGAAAACACACTGTCTCGTGTCACTTAGTTTGTTATGAAGAGTTTTGTTTCGTTATACTCTAAGAATGTAATGAAGCTTACAACTTGTTCATGTGCACTCCAACCTTCAACTTTCAACATGCAAATTGGAAACTCATCTTGTTTTCACCCTTCTTTCTCCAAACCAAAAATGCACACGTCAGTCTGCCTCTGATTTTCCTGCGCCAAAAAAAGCTCTAAAAGCAAAACTTTACGGGCCGCACGCTAAGGGACCCGAGTTTATCGGTTGGTAGGAGGCGGGAAAACCGACATGATGACACCGTTAACTCCTACCTACCTTTCCTGGATGGTTGGTCCCATCTACCGGTACAGTCCAAATGTCATTTCACTTTCTTCATCTAATTAGAACAAAATGCCCCGACAGAAAAGAAGGCCGAATGGACAAATTGCACCGTTGGAAAGACTTGATGGTTAGACGTTAACTCCGACCTGTCGTGGCCTGTCCCATCACTGGGAAAATGTGTTAGCGCTAGCAGGTTTTCAAAATCATACTTCAGAATGGACAAAAACTCAAAAAAACGTGGCATTCAAAACCATTATTTGCAAATAGCAAAACAAGATGCTAAGAATGTAATGAAATTGGAAAACAGTAAGTATTATGAAACCTGTAAGGCACGGTGTTGTTATAGATTGTTTGCAGTGTTGGAAAACACACTGCCCCATTTCAGTTAGTTCATTATGAAGAGTTTTATTTCGTTATGCTCCAAGAATGTAATGAAGTCCATTTTCAAATTTTTGAACAACTCTTTTCTATAGTCCAATGTCATTTCACTTTCTTTATCTGATTGGAACAAATAAATTGCTCGCATTATTTGTAGAGTTGGAAAACACACTGTCTCCTTTCAGTTGCAAAGGGTTTTACAACACTATATGGGTTGCTTGTTTCTTAACACCTTATATGGAGATAGTGTGTTTTCCAACACTGCAAATAATGTGAGCATTTATTTGGTCAAATCAGATGAGGAAAGTGAAATTCCATTTTGATCTCATGTTACATACATAGGTGTTTTTGTCTAAAGTCAAAAAGCTAGACAAAATGCACCTAACATCGCCATTGTCCATATTTTTCATTTTCCAATTTGGTGGGTGGCGAGGGATGTGCGGGTGAGGAAAATGGAGTTGTAGGTGACTGAACCACTACAAACCCTTCAAATGCATTCCTCACCGCGATGCATTGCCATTTTCCACATTTGATTTTGTAGTTTGCTGGTTGGGGAGGGACGCACAATCGAGGATGGAGACAATGTGTTTTCCAACACTACAAATAATTAGAACAAATAAATTGCTCACATTATTTGCAGTTGGAAAACACACTATCTCCTCTTAGTTGCAGAGGGTTTTACAACACTATATGGGTTGTTTGTTTCTTAACACCTTATATAGAGATAGTGTGTTTTCCAACACTACAAATAATGTGAGAATTTTATTTGGTTGAATCAGATGAGGAAAGTGAAATGCATTTTGACTGTACCAATTAGAAGAGAAAAAATAAACAGAAATAAAATGCTCACATTTTTTGCAGTGTTGGAAAACACACTGTCTCGTCTCAGTTATTCCCTCATGAAAAGTGTTGGTTTTGCACACTCCAAAAATGTAGTGAAGTCCACCTTGATCTTTTAGAACAATTATTTGGTGACATAAATATGGCATTTCCCATTTTTCATCTGATTGGAATAAATAAAATGCTCCCATCATTTGCAGTGTTGGAAACACACTATCCCATGTCAATTAGTTCGTTATGAAAATTTTTGTTTCGTTATGCTCGAAGAATGTAATGAAGACCACTTTGAAGTTTTTGAATAACTCTTTGCTATAGTCCAAATTTCATTTCACTTTCTCCATCTGATTGGAACAAATAAAATACTCGCGTTATTTGTAATGTTGGAAAACACACTATTTCCTCTCAGTTATTCCCTCACGAAAAGTTTTTGTTTCGTACTCTCGAAAAATGTAATGAAGTCCACCTTCATATTTTAGAACAACTCTTTGGTGATGTAAATATGGAATTTCCCTTTTTTCATCTGATTGGAACAAATAAAATTCTCGCATTATTTGGAGTGTTGGAAAACACACTGTCGCATGTCAATTAGTTCGTTATGAAAAGATTTGTTCGAGTATTTTGGAGATAAAAAAAAATATATTTAGAAAACTCATCCTGTGTCAAAAATATTATTTAGAAAACTCACTGTTCTGTGTCAATTAGTTTTTTCCGAGCATTTTATTTGTTGGCAACATACACACACACACACACACATATATATAGTATGCATTGTTGGAAAACACAGTGTCACATGTCAGTTACTTTAGTGTGAGCATTTTATTTGTTCTAAATTATTTTCTGCATTTTATTTTTAAAATCATATGACGAAATTGAAATCCAACTTTTATTCTAAGAGTTGCTTTAACTTGTGAAGGTCAATGGACTTCACTACATTCTTACTGTCTACAAAACTAAAGGTTTTCATTACACTCATGTTGTCTACATTTAATTTTGTGAAACTAATAACTTGTAATTTTCCTAGGACACAGAGCACCCAAGTTGTCTTGTCCATAAAATATTTTTCAAGAACTTCCCTAATATTATTATCCTTTTTAGAGAGAGTACAAAAGTAATTTGAATAATCTTCCTCTTCAAGCGCAACTTTTAATGCACTTCCAATCAATATTGACCACAATTTGGCTAACTCCTCTTTTATCCCATTGAATCGAAATTAGAAAAGCGGAGTTATCCAAGGTGTGTTCATAATTGAGTGGAATGCATTAAAAGTTGCTTGAAGAGCAGGAATATTCAAATTCCTATGTATTGTTTTTGAAAAGGATAATAAGTTAGGGAAGTTTGAGAAAAAAGTTTTGATGGACAAGACAATTTCGTGCAATGTGTCGTAGGAAAATTACAAGTTATTAGTGTGGAAAGTGACACTTATGAAGCTTCATAATTAATAAATAAAATAGTTATTACATTTCATAGTGGAAAATATACTATGTTGTAGAAGTTATTCATGATAGAATTTACTTGTTCAACTCCATCCATACCAGCATCTTTGAATTTTTTTGCGTGCACAAATTATTGTGCAATACAAAACCTCTTCAGTTTGTCCACTTGTGCATTGCCATTTTCCCTTTGCTTATACTATGCATGCACCTTCCTCAACTTCTCAAGAGCATGGAGGATCTTTTCAGTCGGTACATTATGTATCTCACTCATATCGCTCTGCTTCTTTTCAAATTTTTTTAGAGAAGATTCATTTTTCATTCCATGCATTCTAGTACTTGCTACCTCTGGTTCTGTGTTGCCATTTTCCCATTTCACATAATGCACATGCTCGTTCGTCAACTTCTAAAGAGGAGGAACAATCTCTTTAGTCAATACATTATTATCTCATCCACTTTGGTTGGCTTCTTTTCAAGTGTTTTTAGAGCAAATTCCTTTTCAATTACATACTATGTACTACCTGTTGGTCGAGTTTTGCATTGCCATTTTCCGATTGCGCATATTGCACATGCACCTTCCTCAACTTCTAAATAGTAGGGAGAATCTCTTCACTCAATACATTATCTTTTATCTATCTCATTCAATGTGGTTTGCATAAATTTTGAAGGTGATCTTCATTACATTCTCATTGTGTACTAAACAAATCTTTTTTCGTTACTTTCATATGGTCTATATATAACTTCATGTTGGAAAACACTAGGTGTGTAATCAAATTGAGGTGAAACCAATTGGGTTGTTACTGCGTTAATCAGAAAAGGTTTCAATTACATTCTTACTATTTTCTAAAATTCTTGGTTGGAAAACATTGGGTGTCATTATCTCCTTCCTACCGTTTCTCTAATGTTTTCTCTTGTATGCTAGTTTTGTTAGTTTTATCCCCCGTTTGGCGGGCCTTGCACTATGACGTCTCGTCATGTTATGTATGTTTCTATGTATGGTTTCATGCATTTTTGTATTTACATAGGTGAGTTTTGTGCAAAGATTAGTTGTGTCCCATTACATTCTTACTGTGTACTAAACAAAAAAAATTCATTATGTTCTTACTATCTATATATAAGTGCATGTTGGAAAACACTGGGTATGTAATGAAATCGAGCTGAGGGGTGACAGACCAATTGGGTTATTACTGCGTTGATCACAAAAGTTTTTGAATACATTCTTACTATTTTCTAAAATTATGTGTTGGGAAACACTAGGTGTTATACAAGTTGTAACCCACATACTGTTCTAAAACCCTTTACAAGTAGCAACCCAATTGCTTACTCACCCTAACCTCAATTTGGTAAGTTTTGCGGTTTCCCCACGTGCAACTCCTTGTTGTGCTCTTCACCCTCTAGGTTTGAGCATGGAGATTGAAGCACAAAGTGTTATCTAATGTGTAATTATTTTGTAGGGGCATAGAAATTTTGTTTGTTAGGTGTTACAAATTGGCAAAGTGATAAGACTAAAGACAAATATTGAACATTTCATATTATGTTTGTTTTAAGATTATGAAATGTTAATAAATATGAGATTTTGGTGATTTGAAAAAAAAAATTATTGTAAAAAGGTTGTTTTAATTATAAAATAGATTACAAGGTAGAATAAGAAGTTAATATTTGCTCTTAGATGTTAGAAGGAGGGAGAAATTGTATACTTCCTACTTCTTTGGGTTTTCTCGGGATTTTTTTCAAGAAACAGGAGAAAATGGTTATGGGGAAAGAGGATGGAAAGCTAATAAGAGAAGCATAAAGGAATAACAGAAGGGAGGAGAACGAAATTAGAAAAAATAGAGGTAAGGTAGCTGGTTCATGTTGAAATTTTTATTCAGTTCAATTATGAAATTTTTAGATTGATAATGAAGTTCAAGATTAATAAATTTGGTTCAATAGTGAAATTCTTAAATTGGTAAAGAAAGTTCAAGATTTATTTTGGATTCAAATTTTTTAGTGCTCTATGTGAGCCAGCCCGACTCTGTGTGAGTCATGAAATGCTTTGTGTGAGCTTAAAGAAAATAATTGCTCTGTGTGAGCTTTCAAAGGAGATGCAACTCTGAGTGAGCTAGTGATGAGCTCGAGGGTGGTTGGGTGGAGAGCAGAAGAAAAGATTTAAATTTAATTCATCCTAGAACAAAAAAATTGTTTTCAGTTACCTTTGCCATTATGGTACTAATGACCTATGTGCGTGCAGAAAATAAACCCTCATTCAGGAATGGGTAAAAGCAGCAGTGGAATAGAGTTTTAAGGAGTAATCTACAATGGTAAATTGGGGAAATGGAAACAAGCTTGAAGAAAATCTTCGATATAGTAACAAATATTTAATTCAAATCTCTCTCTTTTAGTAATAGAAACCATTTCTTGAACTGCTAGGCGAGACTTTCAAAGAGAAATAGTAATGGAATTCATTCTTATTCGATACTTAAATATGGGGTGTATGTTTGTAGTTGTAAATAGTTTAGCTTGTCAATGCTAGAATCAGTCACGACACCTCTTCAGTTGGCATTTTTTTATTCTTGATGAACTCGTCAGATTTTGAATGTTGACAAATGCAACCAAGATCTCAGTAGTCAATTTGTTATGAGTCGAATTATATTTAGAAATAAGTGAATAAAATTTGGTATTTCCCTCTTACATATTTACATACCACTACTTTGAAATTTGTATTATCTAATTTTGCTTCAAAATCTTCATCTGTAGCGACTAATCGAACAATTTTTTGAGTGAACTAATTTGGGAATTGGTTAGAATTTGTTACCAATGCATTTTATTAACATTGTGAATAATGACTCTAATCGCATTAAAGGTGGTGGGAGACTTTTTTCAAAGTTAAGGGAATGGTTACTTGATCAGAACAACAAGTCGTCAACTTCAAGGTTGAACTCCCATTTCTCGTAGCAAACATAAGACTCAATTCTTGCTTTTGTTTCAAAATTACATGTCAAATGCGACTTTAGATGGATGTAACAT
This sequence comes from Sequoia sempervirens, assembly GCA_007258455.2. NCBI lineage: Eukaryota > Viridiplantae > Streptophyta > Pinopsida > Cupressales > Cupressaceae > Sequoia > Sequoia sempervirens. The sequence goes on from VDFB02053036.1 coordinate 63,295, forward strand.
TGGAATTGTGGTATTGCGACTTACCCTGATGGGTACATCATCCCAAATTGTAAATATCTAGTTTAAAATGATGCTTGGTTTAGGCATTTACAATAATATTACTTGTAAACTGGAGCAATTAAAAAGAAATATGGAAATTTTTCAGTAAGCCATTTTATAAGCGTAATGAATGAAAATTTCTCCTGTGCCTTAAGGTACTGAAGATTTTCTACAGAGTTAAGGAGAGGATAGAAATAGATACTGACTAAAAAGTGTCACTCTCAAGGTGAAAAATATTGTTAACTACTGAAGCATAGAATTCGAATTTGCTCTTAGCTCTTGAAACTTGTATCACATGAAACTCAAATGTAATATGAGAAGGTCTATTTTGCACCCTATCCTGTTTTGGAATAGTGTTCCCCAAACGTGAATGATTAGTAAAACAATGTCTCCTCATTGAGTCAAATTGGAACAACTGTAATGTAAAATGATAAACATGATGAAATTGATGCTCAAACCCGTTTATAGATAGGAATGATAGATAACGTTTTTTTTTATTAGTGGATCTTATACTTTGTATTGGCAAGCATAGTCCATGTATGTCAGGGAATGTCAATGGGAATTGCTTGGTTGTTCACTTAATATTTGATTGATTAGTCTATTGTTTCATTAAATAATACTGTTATCGTCAACTTTCACAATTAGGCATTACAAAGGTATCAGAGCACTAGGATTCCAGCATTGGGGCTTTGGGGAAAAGTAAAATTTGTCTGAAATAACTCGTTTTGTTGTGTAGAAAAAAAGAAGAAGAATGTCAGCGAATCAACCTAGTCAACCTGGAGAACCAATGGATCAAGGGCCACAAATACTCCAAGCTATACAAAATCCAGTAAATGTGATACAAGAAAGGTTATCGGTGCCAAACGAACATCAAAATGTAGAACACTAGTCTGTGCCTTGAGAAGAAATAGAAGTTCCTGCCACAATGAAACAAAACATGTTGAGGAAGGAGATTCAGGACATTACCCTCCACCTCCTCGCAATAGCTAGGCAGTTGGGGGGGTTGCAATGTATATGAACAAAATTATATGAAATTTTCTTCGATTGCAACCACAACAATTTTTTGGGTCTACTGATGGATTAGAGGCAGAAGCATGGTTAATAAGTCTGGAAAAGAATTTTGCATTGAATACCTATGAAAGTAATCTTAACGCCAGACTAGCAATTCATCAACTTAAGGGTAGTGTTGATACCTGATGGTGGTAGGAGGAGAGGAAAAGACATTTAACCCCTAAAAATGTCACTTGGGAAACCTTCTTAGAGCCTTCAAAGAGAGATACATTTCAGAGCATTTTTAACAATGAAAAAATTGATGAATTTCACAATCTCCAACAAAGAGGAATGACTGTAGCACAATATAAGGAAAAATTCTTTGAGTTGTCATAGTATGTGGACTATATTCAGGATGAGAATTTGATGGTAAATTGTTTTATTAGGGGACTAAATCACAATATAACAGGACCAGTATAGATGTCTAAGCCCACCATTGTGAAACAAGTAGTAGAGAAAGCACTTATTGTAGAAGAAATCCAGTTGAGATATTAGGACCAACAATGGGGTTCATTTTAGTGGAACAACCACAACCAGTTTTGTTCTCTTAGGGATGGAAATAGATTGACATCTTACTCTTCTAGACCGACACAATCACAACAAAATAAAAAAGCTAGGTCTTCACTAGAAGGTTCAATCAGGTCACGGAAAAACCTCACTCAAAGAGGAGATTAGAGGAATTAGACACAATACAATGAAGTAGCTTATACGCAACAGAAAACTCAGGGAAGTCAGATTAGTACTGGTAGATTAGTTTTCTAGTCTAATTCAAACGACACTTGTTACAATTGTGGTGGTAAGGGACAATTTGCAAAGGAATGTCGACACAATAAGATAGTTTCAAGAGTCCAATAGTTAGTAGTCTCCAAACCTACTATGGGTGATATTGGAAAATCTCATCAAGTTTTTGTTGCAATAGAAAACTGGCAAGCTAATCATCAAGCATCAGTCATAGAAGTTCCCAGAAAAATTGGTAAGGTTACTATATCTGTTCTTTTCGATTCAGGAGAAATAGATTCATTTATTTCCCCATTTGTAGTGGAGAAGTGTGGGCTTGTGGTTGCTAAGAAAAATGTGTAATGGATCATGTGTAATTAAATTTTGAAGCTAGAATGTCAGTTAACTCTCTAGTTAAAGATTGTCAGTTAGAGCTTAGTTCTTTTTCTACCAAAACTAATTTTAGGGTGATACCTTTGGGGTCTTATGACGCAATCTTAGGTATGGATTGGATGAATGGTCATGAAGCAAAATTAGACTATCGACACAAGTCTATTGAGTGTTTAGATGATTTGGGTAATAAGGTAGTTATTTCTAGAATCAAGAGGCTAGTATCCCTTAGGATGATTTTAGTAATGCAACTTAAGCAATGTACGAGGAAAGGGTGTCAATTCTTTGCTATTTCCATCAGTGATTGATCAGAAGAAAAACCTAACACTACGTTGGAAGACCATGCTATTCTTCGTGAGTTTGTTGATGTGTTTCCTCCTCAACTAACTGGTATGCCACCTAAAAGGGAAATCAATGTTCACATAGACTTGGTTCCTGGAGCTCAACCAATTTTTAAGGCCCCCTATAGGATGACCACACAAGAATTACAAGAACTTAAATTGTAGCTTGAGGAATTGTTAGAAAAAGGTCACATTTTTCCTAGCATATCTCCATGGGGTGCATGTGTGATTTCTTTTAAGGATGGAACTCTTCGGCTTTGCATAGACTATAGACAACTTAATAAGCTCTCTATCAAGAACCGTTATCCCTTAATTATCCAACGCATGATTTGTTGGTGTAATTAATTAATTATTACACTAGCATAAGTTAACTTAGGTCTTGCATTTAATTAATTAAGTCCTAGGTTGCATTATTAGATAAATCATTTAATAAATGGGATAATATTCCCTTCCTTGTTTGGTGGGATAAGATTCCTTCTAGAAGATGAGTTGTCCTTCTAGAACTTATCTCCTTATTTAATGATCATCTAGATAGGGTTCACATATTGTCACATATTGTTAGATTATAACACTTGGCAACATCTCATGCATATTATGGTTTACCTCTTGCCTATATAATCAGGCATCTTGTTCGTTTGTAATATATCCAATATATCAATATCATATCAATCAGATATCCACTATCAATCAATCATATCATATCAATATAGAATCTTTAATCAACATTCCATTGTTGCAACACTTCTCTTTGTGGTTGATTATCTTTCCTGGCTCAAAGGTCCTCCATCGAAGACTGCAGCTTCAAGGACTGTGCATCCATAATCTCAACATGGTATCAGAGCTTGTCCAGTGAAACATCAACCCAGGATCAAGAAACTTGGTGTGCGAGATTCTTCGTAGGCTTGTAGGTTTCCATTGCAGGCTACTTGTTTCCACCCGGGGACCAAGCTGATTTATGAAGCAGATAGAGTCAAATCCGAGCTTTCCATTATCTTCAGAAGGTCTCGAAACCCTAGGATTGCCTGCCCATTCATCAAAATCGGATACATCAACCCTAGAGCTTCAGAGGTATTTTTAGGGTTTGCAAAATCAATCGTACTATCCGTACAATTTGTAGCAAAAAAATCTCCCCTTGCAGTTGTCCTCTAAGGCAATTTTTTTTTATACGCAGGCACTTTTTTCGTTTCAACAAAAAAAATTGGGCATTTATCTCTATTTTTTTGGCAAAAAATCATATTTATATAGTTGCAGGAAAAAATATTTCGGGCGACCTGCATTTTAAATCATTGTCGGCATCGGGCTTAATATTTTGGACTATAGTCCATCGGCATTTTTATTAAGAATTGTGGGGTTATTTTTTCAGTCGGCATCTAATGTTTTTTGCAGATTAAATATTGAATTGCATAGTCTGCAATATTCAAAATTTAGATTTGTCGGCCCCTTTGAATATTTCAAGTCTGCAGATAAGACTTTGTCAGCCGCTTTTA
>VDFB02053037.1:0-12369 GCA_007258455.2 Sequoia sempervirens
TTCGATTAACATAGGCTATTATCATGAAAGCTCATTTTTCTTTTGAATTTCCAAGGAAGGTAACTCTCTTTGGTGAAAAACAATGTCTAAATTTATATCATTCATTCCATGAACTAGCATTGCCACATCATTTGAACTAGTATTAGGAGGAATCATAACTTGTTGCAAGGTCGTTTGAAGCATACTATGGTAATTTGGTGAGGCTTGAATGAGATCCCATAGGGATATCTTAGCAAGAGTGTTCTTAAGTTGTTCAAAAAGATTGTATTTGTTTCCACTATTCGCAGGTAACTAAGGAGCATGTTAGCTCTCAAAAATGCAGGCGAGTCTCAAGGAGGCTGCCAATCTCTTAGTGCGGCCAGGAGACAAGGTCAAGAGAACTCAACCTTCTACTCTTTAGGTGCTACCAAACCTAGGCAGGTGTACCTTTCTGAATTGGGCAGACTTAACTTATGATTATCCCTCTTGCAATGATTTGTCCACAATGGTAGATGGAAGTGAACAAATGAAATCAAACTTGACAGCAATAGTAATCTTCTGATCTAAATCCTAAAATGCTTAATTAACAAATATAAAGAAACAAAATGAGTTCAAAATGATGAAGTGCAGAGACCAGTGCCTTATTGGGTATGCGGAGTCAAAATGAGATCAAAATGAGCAACACTTCTCTGGGAGAAAACTCAAATTATCATACATTATGTTTACAACTTGTATAAACATGCAATACTGTAACTAATAAGCTCTACTTTAATAATCCAAATGAATCTCTCTTATTACTATGATCAATTAAAAGGATTTAATCTTTGCTTGAAAGAACCAATCGATTAACCACCTGAGATACAACAAATGTGCACTGATGAATTATATATAAACTTGTCATATCAATTCAAACAACCAGAAAGCTTCAATCTTGGAGACAGCTTAGCAATACTTTCATTATATTCAACAAATAATTGACACCAAAGAAATGCAGCAACATCAACTGATTTTCATAAATACCTCCATTCTGAAATCATGCAACAATAGTCTCTAATCTGATAATTTTATTCCACTATATCTACTTGTTGTGTATCGAATATCTAATAACTGATGATCATTTTAAAATTACAAAATGCCTATTTATACACCAGCATCAAGAAAATAAATCATATTGAAGTTCCATGTCGGCCTTCCATAGAACCGAATCCGATCAAAATTGACGTCGCGGCGGTTTTTAGCAATTACATATACGGCCCACGGTATTTGAATTTATGTTATTCACTAATTGAAGCAGTTGCGAGGATGAGAAATCTAGCGGTTATGCGAGAGGAAATTCAATAGTTAATCCTTAGGTAGTGTTATTACATCGTTGTGACCTATACTCGAGCGAGGAGATGTCATACAGCCAACATTACGTTTCATCGATATACATTTCTTTACGTGCTTTCGCTGAGACACAAGGATATCTCTCACTGATGTGTTCTTTTTTTTCACAGTCGCCATAGCATTCAGATATCGGAGAGACCTCATGTAGACCACATCGTGCTTCACCAAAAATCTTCATTCATATCGAGTCGTTGTGACATATTGGTTCTCCCGCCGATGCAACCTTCTATCTTATGTGAGTCACTATAACGTACCGGCATCGAGGAGACCTCATATAGAATACCCTTTGTTTTACCGAAAGTTACCTTCATCCACCCTGACTCGCTGAGACAAGAGCAAACTCATGCCGAGAAGCAACTCCCACTCGCTTTCGCCAAGACATTTCAAAATCGGGGAGAGGTCCCAAAGAGTTCACTTAGTCATATCGAAAGCCCCGAGCACACATGATTGCCGAGAGAAATCCAACCTTTCGCCGAAATCCATATTAAAGAAACCCTTATGCTCCGTCGGTGAGACATGTGCACATCGCTATGACCCTTCACCGAAGACCTTATGTTTGGCCGAAGTGAAAACTCGTACGAAGTGTCAGCGAGACCGAAGGTCACTCGTCGAGACCTCACGTCGATAGCTCCAACTTATACCAATATGAATCCTCCCGCCATCGGTCAATAAGACAAAAGATATTCGCCAAGACACAATATTGATACCGCCTAGCTCTCACCAATAGACCTCCATATGCACAAGTCGGGGAGACACTTCAAGTTTGATGAGACACTACCTCGACGACAAAACTCCTGCTGATAAGTACATCCCCGGTCGTCGAAACAACATGAATGCTATGCCGATAGCCACCCACAGGTGAATGTCGATCACTGTAACAATGGACAAGTCATGCCGAAACACCTGCAACAAATGTATATTAACGCACAAGCAACATGGGTCGGGGAGACCTAGATAAACCTGTGCCGATATGGACCACAACATGAAAAATGCATAACTCGATGGATTCAACGGGGTCACACGGCCAAAATGTGTGTAAAGCATCATGAAATGAGGAAAATGTGCCTAAGGTAGACTTCACAGGGAGACTCGGGGGGATAAAAGATATGCAAAAATCATCAGAATTTTATAGTTCTAACAGTGGCTCCATCCGGGGATGAATGATAGTAAGATCATTGCAAGGATCTAGATATTTGGGTAAGCAGACCAGACACAAAATGATAAACCAAAGAGCAGGGATGGAATGAATGGTAATGGAAATGAAGCATGATGGAATGGAAGGAAAGTGAATGCAAAATGGAGATGAATGGAAAATGAAAGTGAAATGGAGATGGATGAAATCCTAAACTATTGTGCATGGAAAATAATTTCAAAGAGGATAAGCAAGAGTTGTCCATGCATTGGCAACCCTTAATCCTCTATGTTGCTTAAGAGAAAAATTGCTTCAAGAATTGCCCATGAACAGGGAATTCTTGATCTTCACCAGCCATATTTTGTAAATAGTATGAGTCTTCACCCTTCTTTCCAACAACAACAAAAGGTCCCAGCCACAAAGCTTCAAATTTACCATGCTTGCCCTTCTCCTAACATCTTGCATTCCACTTCAACACCAAGTCACTCTCCTCAAATTTTCTATCCTTTGCTTTCTTTTCAAATAGATACTTCATCTATGTCTACAACTTTATATTTTGGTTTTGGGCAACTCTCCTTATTTCATCAAGTTCAACTAGTTGCTCCATTCTGTCATCCATAGGTTCAGGAACATCCAAATCTTCCTGAAGGACAAACTTGTAGACTGGTAACAAATTATGCAAAGGCATCCTGGCCTGTGCTACATACAACAACTCAAATGGGGACTTTCCAATTGCCTTTTTCACAGTAATCCTATCAGCCCACACAGCCAGTTTCAATTTTGAATCCCAAGCTTTCTTGTTTTGACTCAACATCCTCCTTATAATCTTCAAAAGACTCTTATTACTAGATTCAGCTTGACCATTAGCTTGTGGATGGTAAGGAGCTGCATAAGAAATAGTAATACCATATGTGTCACAGAAACTTTTGAACTCATCTGATCTGAAACACATTCCATTGTCTGTGATTAACTTCAGTGGTGTACCAAATCTGGTGATAATGTTGTCCATCAAGAAATTTGTCACCACTTTGCTTGTAGCCTGTTTAGTTAGGATTGCCTCTACCCACTTGGTAAAATAATTAGTAGCAACCAGTATCCACTTGAATCCTCCACTTTATTTTTCTTGTATCTCACCAATGAAATCAATTCCCCACTGATGAAAAGGGGCATCAGCCTACAAAGGTCGAAGTGGAAAAGCTCCTTGATACTTCAGTTTTCCAGAGAACTTCTGGCAGGCTTCACACTTTCTTACGTGTGTGAAAGAATCATTAAAAACCTTAGGCCAGTAGTAACCTGCCCTGAGAATTTTGTGTGTAGTTTTTTTTGCTGAGTAGTGTCCTCCACAAAATCCTTCATGCATTTCAGTTAGAACATGCTTGGCCTAAAATTCATCTAGACATAACAATAGTATACCATCCCTGTTCTTCCAAAATAGATCTCCATCCATGAAAACATATTTAGATGCTTGCAACTCTAGAGTTCTTTTCTGGCTGTCACTCAATCCCTCTAGACATTTCATGTACTTAAGGTAATGCATAATATCAGTATACCAAGAAGTATGCTCGATGCTTACAACTACAGTCTTTTCTTCTATATTACAAAACTGATTCACTTCAATATTTAATTCTGCCATCAGCCTAGCCAAGCCTTGACCTCTTACTAATTTGGTAATCTGTATCTCCATGTCAAATTCTTGGATCTTATTAATCCATTTGCACCCTTTTCCTGTAACTTCAGATTGTGTCAGAATATCTTTGTGATTTGCATGAGGAACATAAGCAATCACCTTTTCTCAACCAAATATGGCACGAGAAGGCTTTTGTAGCTTTTACCAATGGAAACACCTATTTTTCCATTATATCATACTTCAATTCAGACCCTTGTAATGACTTACTGAAGAAAGACACAGGTTGTTCACAACCATCCTCATTCTTTTGTAACATAACAACAACAATAGTATGCATTGAAGCAAATAAAAATATTTGAAAGGCTTTGTAAAGTCTGGAGATTTAAGGATAGGAGCTTCCTTGATGGCCCTTTTGATAGATATAAAAGCTTCCAAGGCCTTTGTAGTCCATTCCATTTTATGTCCTTTCTTCAACATTTTTGATATGGGCTTAATGATCTCAGCAAAGTTAGAAACAAACCTCCCAACGAAATTAATTTTTCCAAAGAATGATTGTATAGCCTTAATAGTTTTAGGGATAGGAATTTTATCAATGGCCTCAACCCTCTCAGGATCTATTCTAACTCCCTCTTTTGAAACAATATGTCCTAAGAGCTTACCTTCTGTGACTACAAAATGACACTTCTTAAGTTTAGGCGATACCATATTCTAGGACTTTTAATAAATACCTTTTTTCCGGATGTTGTACATGATCTTCATCCTTGGTGTTCAAATAAGTAGTCGAGGTCATCTTGGTACACACCACCATGATAGCATTGATCAAATCTACCAAATTCCGTCCATAGCTCTTTGGAAGGGATTGATCCGGCATTGAGTGAGACCAAATGGCATTCTTATGTATACATATATGTTCCCAAAGGAGTTGTAAAATGTTGTTTTATATTGCTCAAATTCTTTGACTTTAACCTGGTTATACCCTGAAAATCCATCCATCATGGACAACAACTCACACCCTGTCACCTTATGCAATATAGTCTCCATATTGGGTAGAGGATAATTATCTTTGAGAGATGCCACGTTCATATTTATGAAGTCCACACATAATACGATGTCTCCATTTTTTCTTCCTCCACGAGGGGACCAATTGCAGAGACCCATGTTGAATGCTGATTGGCTTGATGATCCCCATCTCACGAGGCTTTGTCAATTCTTCTTGCATTTAAGGCTCAAGTGTGTTGTAGTTTATGGGTCTTTTGCTTCTCATCACGAATGGCTTATCATCGGCTTCAATGGTATTTCATGCTAAAACAAATCTTCCCTATATGCTTTTAGATCTTCGTAAGACCAAGCAAAGAAATGTTTATACCTTCTCACCAACTCTATCAGCATTCTTCTAATTGTAGGGCTTATCTTCTTTCCTATGTACACCTTTCTTGGTGCTATCTGAATCCCCAAGTTAACTTCTTCAATATTTTCTCTTCTGATTGGCGTTTGCTTCATGAGGGACCGATCATTTCCATCATACAACCTCTCCAATGCCACCAAGCCCTTAGGAAGCTTATTAGTTTTGAGCTATAAGATCTCCTTGCCAAACACTGTTTGCTTCCCATCCACTTCCTCAGCAAAAGCATTGAAATCAATCTCCTGGGCTTCATATTGATCTATACAATTGATGAATTTCAAAAGGTCAGTATCATCATTGAAGACCTACCAACTATAAATGTTATCAGGAACATCAAGCCTTGTCTTGAACTCAATCTGTGATACCCCAGCCAATGTAATATCATCCCTTTTCAGCACCACATTTGCTAAAAAATCAGCCATTATGTTCTTTGATCTATCAATCCACTCAATTGAGAAGGCATCAAATAATTCAATTGTGTCCCATACAGCATTCCTATACTATTTCAATCTTTTGTGTTTCTTTGCATACTTCGACTTAATTTGTGAAACAACCAGTTCAGAATCACCCAAAATAGCCAGCAACTTAATCTTATGTTTCACAGCTATGTTCAGACCTGTCAACAAGGCTTCATACTCCGCCACATTGTTTGTACATTCAAATTGCAATAGGAAAGAATATTTAAATGTAATACCTTCAGGTGAAACAAACACAATGCCAGCACCATTACCTTCCTGGTTGTATGCTCCATCAAAATACATCTTCCACACTTCATTATAGCTTTGTGCCACATGATTTTCAATTGGATCACTATTGATTAATTTTGGCTGGGCAGATTCAATCTTAAAACTTCCAAGATCAACATCCTATAATTGATCTAATATTGAGGTACATAATAGTCAACAAGCTGGTTCATTTTGGGCTCTCTATACAATTTGACTTCTTGACCATTCACTAGAATAGTAGCATAAGATAGATCAAATTGAACATTTCCTCCAACTGCAGCTATCCATTGTCTTGATAGAAGCATCCCAAATTGAGGAGTATCAATCACTGTTATATCTATATTATATGCCACCTATGGATAAGTAGCTAGTTTTACTTCAACACCTCTCATAATTCCTACCACAGGAACAGGTCGGTTATCCATTGCATAGCACTTCCCTTCACATGTATCCACCCACATGCCAAGCTACTTCATAACTCCAACTGGCATGATATTTATAGTAGCGCCAGAGTCTATCATGCAATTTCTCAGCAGTTTGTTGTTTATGAGTAATGTAGTGAAAAAAGGATCCACTTGTGGGGGAGTTGCTAACACATCACTCAAGCAAACCTCTGGGATATTTACTTTCTCTTGCCTATTGACTACTTTAATAGCTACTCTATTTTCAGAATTCATATGTTTTTCATTCCCATTTGTTATCAATTGAACAACAGTATCCCTATACTCCTTAATTTTCATCATCTCAAGTAGTAGGACAAACATTTTTACATGGGATAACGCCTAAGTGAAGTCAAAAGAAGAGCCCTCCACTTTTACAATCTTCTTCTGCTCTAATGTTCCTCCTTTGTTTACTTCCTTCTCTCTTTTACTAGGCTGATCAGGCTTTTGTATCTCTTTGTGTAATTCCTTCACTTCCTCTATTTTATTAGGTTGATCAGGCTTTTGTTCACTTTTATCATGCTATTTATTTTCTGATTTCTTCATAGTTCCTTGAGTCACCTTTTGATCCTTCATAAAAATTCCCCTAGGGACACCATCCTTTTCATTTACTGTTCTGTTTCTCAACCAATATTTACTCCTTGCTTCCTCAACTGCAACAATAGTTAGTCTCTCTATCTCCTCTTCAGTGAAACTCCTCATGCTGCATTGAGTAGACACCTCAACAGAATGCGGCCATGTATAATCTTCTTCAGAATAAGAAAGAACCTGTTTGTTCAGCCATATGGACATTGTATCTCTGATTTGAAACATCATACTCATAATCTTCATCCTTTGAAGATGAGTACCTCTCTTCCACATGGTGAAAAGTGTTTGAAGTCAAATACACTTTGTGATCTTCTCCATTATTTTCCATCAACATTCCCTCCTCTTGCATCCTTTGAGCTACAACACAATAGTCTGGGGAATGTGGCTTATCACAAGCTTCACAAAAGTAATTGCTACTCCCTTTGTAAGTTATTTTCTTGCTCAATGGATTAGGAGTCTCTTTCTTTCTTGGCCTAGCTATTATAGGTTTTCCATCCTTCTAGTCTGTATTATAAGGCATTTCATGCAACCTCAGCCTCTCATTTCTATATGTATTCTCCTATCTATACTGATAATTATTGTTTTGCTGAGGAGGCCTCAGGTTATCTCTTTTATTGATTATACCTGCAGCCTTCCTGTTGTTTTCAATTGTTAGTGCTATCTTCTAAGCTTCAGCCAGATCTCTTGGGACCCTATTTATCAGTTCATACCCTGTTTTAGGATCAAATGAATTTAAATAAACACTCAATGCTACAGAATCTGGCAACCTTGATCCAAGAGGTACTTTAGTCTGCAACTTGTTGAATCTTTGGTTGAAATCATAAATTGAATCATTCTGATTTTTCAGAATTCGCATCAATTCATGAAGAGTTGCATCTGGTGCATTTAGATTCCCATATTGCTCTAGGAATCTGTCCTGGAATATTTGGAGAGAATTAATTGAGAGTGCTAGCAAGCTGTTGAACCAATCCCTTGCATCTTCAAGAAGTGACATCATAAATAGCCTCATATGTAAATCTTCATATGGCACACCTATGTCTTAGATGAACACATTGAAATTCTTTAAATGTTCTTTAGCAGTAATTGCATTACTCCCTGTAAACTTAGGTACCAGACCTCTCCAACTACCATCCATAGGGTAAGGGTATAGATGAAACCCTGTCAAATCAAACTGTATGATCATTACTACAAACTAGTGAGGGGGAGGGATAGGTGGGTACTAATATTGGTTCATAGGATTATTATACTGTGTATTATGTTGTGGGACAAAAGGCTGACCATGAGGTGGCTGCATATTTGTATGTTGTGTGGGAATATGAGGTGGATGATTTGGCTGATTATAGTGATTTCTTGTCTGATGATGAGGAGACACAAGTGGATCAGAAGGCCCTGCATTATGATTACCCTGCTTATGAGGTGGTACATACTTTGGGGGGAAATTAGCTGTCTGAGAAGTAATTTAGGCTTTTAGCAATGCAACCCTTAGCTCCTCTATCTCCTTCCTCTATGATTCAAACTATGATTTTAATTCCTTAGGAAGCTCATGATCAATAGAGTCATTTTGATTACCTTCCATCTTCTGATCATATTCATGCTGAATTCCCATTCATCTACCTCCAGCCCAGCCTCCCAAACTCCATCCCGGGTTTCCGAGGATCTAGAAAAAGAAAGGATTCCTTTGATCTTTCTCTGGAGCTAGCATCAAGCACTTGAATCTCATTTTTCCAAGCATCAGTAAATGATCATATGTTTCTTACAATGTGCTCCCCATGCCTTCGTTCTTAATTTATTAGGGACATGTCCTCACTTATCCTTTTTTCTCTTCTCAACTTTGTCATTTCTTTTAGTGTATTCACTCAGTCACATGTTAGGATTTGTGCATGACCTCCCCATTGAGATCTTCTTCCATTCAAGTGTTTAAACAACTGAAAATTCTTGCTTCACAAATGCCACTCAATTTCTTGCCGTAATGAGAAAAAACTCTGATGTTTCTTATCATTCTTAGGAGTTTGTGGCGAAAGTTCCCACTCTATGATTTCAAGGCCTTGATTCGGAAATGCATCCCCAATAGAGTCAGCCAATTTGTTAACTCAAAACAGTAAAAGAGCACTCTAAGAGGCTGCCAATCTTTTGATATCGCTTTAGGGTACTGACAGTTGAAAGAATCACAACCCTACTCTTCAGCCGCTAAACCTAGGTGGAGTGTGTACCCCATCAATGAAGCGTAATTTTATGTATTTATGATTATCTTTTCTATGTGTGGATTTATCCACAAATGGCGTATGGAAGTGTACCAAAATGAACTAAACTTATAAAGAGTAATCTTTCCTGATCTAAATCCCAGATGCTTCGACCAATATATATAAAGAGAAAAATGAATCTTAAATTATTGAAACTAGACCAAAGGCTCTTATTGGGGTAGGTGAGTCAAATTGGAAACGAAGATGAGCAACACTCTTTGGAGAAAACTCAAATCATCTAGCATATATTATGTTTACAACTTGTATAAATATGCAATACTGTAACTACTAAGTTCTACTTTAACAATCCAAATGAATATCTCTGATTACTGTGATCAATTAAAAGGATTTAATCTTTGCTTGAAAGAACCAATTGAATAATCACACAAATACAGCAAATGTGCATTGATAAACTGAACATAAACTTGTTTGACTTAAACAAAACCGTGAAGCATCAACTGGGAGACAATCCTGGAAGAGTATTTTTTATTGAATTTGTTCTATTAAATTGACAATTCAGAAAATGCGTTAAATATCAAATCGATTTTCATAAATAATTCCATTTTGGAAAACATGCATCAATAGTCTCCTCGATCCGGAGAATTCCATTCTACCGTGTTCACTTGCTGTGTAGATCAATATCTAATAACGGGTGATCTACAATTACAAAATGCCCATTTTATACAATTCAGCATCAAGAAAATAAATCATATTGAAATTCCATGTCAACCTTCCACAAAATTTGGGTTCCTTTCATGTCGGCCAACAACAGTATTTTAGCAATTTACATGTCGGCCTCAGTATTTGAATTTCTATTATTCACCGGTGAAACAGTCACCAGGACAATCCAATAGCTATGCCCAAGGAAATTCAATCATTAATTGCTTCGCTTGGTGTTACCCGCTTTCACCGTGACATATCTAAGTCGGGGAGATGTCCTGTAGATCACTTTATGTTTTTTCGAGAGCCCTCGTGATCAAACTTGTTGTCATAACATATCGCTCTTAGGAAGACCTCTCATAGAGCACACTATGTCACACCTCCCAAAATTCATCGGCCTATCTCCGGAAATGCCAAGACAAAGCATACCTACTGGAGGTCCTTCATTGCTTTCCATCGCATGCAGACCAAGGTCACTCGCCAAGACCTCTTTTTATCGAGAACCTTAACTCATACCGATATCACATCACTTTACGTTGTCAGTCGGCGAGACACAACTAACCTCTCACCGAAATCCATTTGAGAGAAACCCTTTATGCTTCATCGGTGAGACATAAACACTTCGCCGAGACCTTTCATCGATAGCTCCAGCTCATATCGATATGCTTTTCCTTATCGTCGGTCGGCAAGACACCTCAAATTCGCTGAGACCTCTTACCGCATTCCTTTAGTGTTGCCGAAATGAATCCTTAATGTGTTTTTCGGTCAATGTAACAATTCAAACTCGCCAAGACCACATGCCGAAAGCTTTAACTCTTACCGATATGTCTATCCTTCCGCCATGGATCGGTGAGACAATGTGAAGTCACTATGACTTACTCTGAGGAAAAAATCTCTTAGTAACAAGCCTCTTGTGTAATATCGGCGAGACCGAAGGTAACTCGCCAAGACGTTACCCTGAAGAAAATCTCCTGCCGATATGTATATGCATCTGCCACCAGTCGGCAAGACTAGGTGAGTTCACCAAGATGTTTCATCATAGGAAAAACTCTCACCGATGCATCTCCATATACTGGTCGGCGAGACATAAGGCACTCGGTAAGACCTCATTCCAACGGTATAACTTATGTCGATAGGAACCTTTTATGTCGCTGAAACAACGTGAATGTCCTGCCGATATCCACCAGTAGGTGAATGTCGATCGCTGTAACAATGAACAATTCTTGCCGATCATCTGTAACAAACATATGTTAACAGAAAAGCATCACGGGTCAGGGAGACTTAGATAGACCTATGCCGATAGGAACTGCAACATGGAAAAATGCATGATCCGATGGATTTTATGGGGCTATATGGGAAAAATGTAAGCAAAATTTCATGATGGAGGGCCCTGTGCATATGATGATAATTATTTTGGAAACTTAGGGGAATGAAAAACTGTAAAAATCATCAGAATTTTACAGTTCCAACAAGGTCATCCCACCATTGATGTTGAGAGAGCATAGGCCCACGGTACTAGAGAGATTGGGTGATCTTTCAGAGTTGCACTAGTAGCACCTAGGAGAGATCAAGTTATGGTACATTGCCTACGCACCAATGATTAGGACAAATTTGGCCATAATGACAACGTTGTGTGAGGAGACTTCTTCTTTCCACCTTCCGACATGAGAGGTGAAAGTGACCCTAGAGGATGTTGTTGGAATATGGCTTCTGGAGATTGTTTATGAATTCTAGTGTTTTCATTGATGGCAACTGAAGTCATTATCTCGGTCCACAAATCAAGATCTACTTATACCAGTAGGAAATGTAGAAGACAGTGTGTTACCAGAAGAAAGCATGAAGAACAGGGTATTTGGTCAGTTAGTCAATCTGTATGCTTCATCGGATCATCATTTTTTGTTGCGGATCCCCAAGAAAGTTTGTTAAGCATGTATGTTACCTTATTGGTAAGTTTTGTGGTGTTGCAGCAATCAGTGTATAAGTTAGGAGATTTAGAAGAATGATTTTCTATTTATTTTCTCATTGTGGTCGGCTTAATGAATGTAGTGTGTCACAGATGTATAAGGAGTAGTTGTTTAATTGTTTCTAAGTTCAAGATAATATTGTTTTGGGTCCCAGCTATGTCTTAGCCGACCTTTGTGGGTGCGCATTAAATATAACTTGTGATTTGAGCCGATTGTTGGAGAATAT